>CAWUFW010023592.1:0-72975 GCA_963921515.1 Calotriton arnoldi
TCCAGTAAATGAAACACATCAAGCTTGTGTTTTGCCAGAGAGCGAGTGTTTAAGTAGAGGATAGTTAACTCAGATGGCCTGTGTTTATCCTGTTTCTTGTTGAGTCCTATCTCGTGTGGAGATTGCACAATTTCTGGGAAGGAAACCCTTGCTTCCATAATTCCCAGCCTAGTCAGTCTGGGTCCAATAGAGGGATTAAGTGGGTGGTCTCCAGAATGTAGGAGCTTTAATTCAGACGGGGTGTAGGATAAGAAATGGGCATAGTGACTTGCCCCTGGCCCCGGTCGGCCGTGGACCGGGCGCAGACGGTCTTGCCTTTAGCGCGCCTTTGGCACGCCGCCGGCGCCGCTGCGCGCGTCCTCTGCGCGCGTCCTCTGCGCTCCCGCGCATGCTGGGGCCACCATTAGAGTATCTGGTTGCCGCCTAGCTCCTCCTCCCGCCCTCTGTGGAGGGACGCCCCTGGAGGGTGTCACCCAGGAAGTAGGTGAATCGGCCCCGGAACAGCGATTGACCGATCAGTTTTAGAGGTAAGATATAGTTTTAAAAAGCATCAAATTCAAGCAATATAGTTCTAAAAATTATCGTTTAAAAGCAGATAAAACAGTTTTTAAACCAATATGCAAACGGGCAGCAGCACAATCCTAGAGGCAGAAGATCTGGCTCTATGACATAAATCCAGTATAGTTTGCCTATTCAATCTGAACTTTTTGATAACATCCCATTATTCCATGGTGGCAAGGTCTGGAAATGGACGGTACACTTGAGGCTGTCATCTCCTCACTGTCCCAGGGTTCAAATGACTGCACTGGAAGAAGTGTGAACATTTTAAAACATTTTACACATAAATTATTTTGCCATTAACCCAATGTAATGTAGTGCTAAAACTATATATTATTTCACAACATATTTACATTTTATTTATAATTTTTGGTCATTATTACTTCACAAATGTCATTTTGTAGCTGACAATATTTTAAATATGAAAGATTGTGTAAAGACTGCATTTCTAATGTATTGTTTACACAATTTCTTTTTAATTTTGTCAAAAAATACCGTCACTGGCGGTGTACACAACTCCGCGCAAATATTGCATTTAACCACAGTAGCGCTACATAATTTTTTTTGTTGAAATATATGAGTGTCCTTTGAAGTTATGTAATCAAAGTAACCATCATTTTGAGTGGTGGTGACACACCTAACAGTCACAAGCACACTATTTGCCCTTCTAAAATGGCGGCCCCCTGACCTCGCCATCGAGACATTTGCAGTCAGAAGATCACCATGTAGTGGGTGTTCAACTCCACGACGGACACGGCTATAGGCTAACGTGTGTGAAAGCAACATACGAAGGTCAATCACTATGCCCTCTCCCCTGATGATCGTACGCGTAGGCGGCAGTTTGAAAAATGCTCACTTGCCTCCTAACACTGCAGGCATCAAGACCTCCTCCACTTTTGCTGCTGTTACTGACCTCTGGGAGCAACGATGCCAGGTTGAAAATGTGAGAGAACCCTGCCTTCTCACCAGAGAAGCTGGAGTTGCTGGCACAGTAGGTCCTGTCTCTGTATGGTCAGCTCTCTGGCTCACCAGAGGAACAGGTACATGTCTGAAATGCATATATGAATCTGTCTAACTGTTTTTTTCCCTTTAAAACAGGCTACAATGTCCCTTTGAGTTCCTGAGTGAAGTGTAGTTAGTGATGTGAAATGTCATATATTTTGTTCCTTAAATAGGACAATGATGTTGGGGATTTCTGAGCCCTTCACAATGTTAGCAAGTATTTGCTATGCAATAGGTCTTGCATTTGCAAGAGTTTGAGCTAGTGGCGTTGTAAATGACAATGTCTTTTATTTATGTGTTTTGAAACCCTGCAAGTGGTGCGTAAATACACACTTTGTACTTATAGTTGTTGCCTATGAGAAGCAAGGCTGGCAGTAACTGAGCCTCTTCTACTGTCAGCCTTGCTTCTCATAAGCAAAGACTATAAGTACAAAGTGCATATTTATGCACTGCTTGCAGGTTTTCAAAACACATAAATAAAGGCATTGTCATTTACAATGTCAATAGCTCAAACTCTCGCAAATGTGAGACCTGTTGCATTGCAAATGCTTGTTTGGACTGCAGGGTGGAAGGGTGAGAATACCAGGTTTCGGGAATGGTCTGTTTTCATGAGGAACAGGGTCAGCATTGTTCTGCATTATGTGGGCCTCTGTCTAGAGTGGCATAGTGGGTGAAAGATAATGTGTTGGAAAGCTACACCGAGTGACTATCACTGGTTAGACTATTTGTAAGCATTCATCGGATCACCTTTTGGGTGTTTGCTTGCCAGTAGTATGTCTGGATACGTGAGGCTGGCATAGCCTACCACTGCCAATGTTTATAAATTCCAAAGGGTACTACATTTCCACGCATTCAAGGAGTACTTCTTTAGGTGCCGATTTACTACTTTTTTTGGGCAAGCTGATCACTACATATATTTAAGATCCTTATTCAAAAAATGAACAAGTTAAAGCCCCTTAGTGAAAAAGAATGATGAGAAAAACTTACAGACCAGACTCAAGGCCCCCAGGCCAACTACCAAGATTAAGAATGCATTAGAGTGGT
The DNA here is from genome assembly GCA_963921515.1 of Calotriton arnoldi. Classification (NCBI taxonomy): domain Eukaryota; kingdom Metazoa; phylum Chordata; class Amphibia; order Caudata; family Salamandridae; genus Calotriton; species Calotriton arnoldi. The sequence continues at coordinate 2,605 of CAWUFW010023592.1, forward strand.
GTCACACCCCAAACACCCCTGCTGAAGCTATGCTCATTGCTCCTGGACTTAGTACTTTCCCCTGGGTATGCTGCCCTATGATCACTTATTTTAAATGTATTTTTACTGTGTGCACTCTTCATCTTTCCTACAAGAAGTCTTGATAGTAGAGTGGTCAAATTGGTGCATGTGGGTTCAAACTTTCTAGTTGTCACCGTTTACAAATATTTTTTATCAAGTGACTGATGACCCCTGCAATAAGCCTGAGTCACAAACAGAGGAGGGCGTGCAGGCAAATTAACAGGCTGGGCTGAGCGAGAGCCAAGCCATGGGTTTGGCTTAACTCTAAGAGTTTGTGCATGAGCCGAGATATGAAAATGTTCGGCATGTATATTGTGCAGCAAGCATAATGTAAAAATATGATACCATCTCTTCACAATTAAAAAAGAGTATTTCTTTACCATGCAGAAGCATAAGATTCTATCACTGCAGAGACAGACATTTATTAAGAGTGATCTTTTTAGAAATATTCATGACTGCGTCTCCCAACGACAAAGCTGTTAGTGAACTATGAGGCCAGTCAGTAGTCATGTAGTCAGTAGTCATGTAAACCCTAAACGTGGCCTAGATGCTTATCGATGAAACAACATTACAGTCTATTAAATCAAATATAAGAGGTGCTTTACAACATACACTCTGAGCTGAAGTACTTAAAAGTGTGCTTATATGCGATAATGAAGAAATAGGAGGCTATGTGAAATGAAATATTTGCTAAGGATAAAACAATTTGGACAAGCAAGGAAACCAATGATGATTTGGTTATCTGGTTTCACATTTTAAAAGTCAGCTACCAGATGGGTCTGTCTACATCTCTCTCTCCTGTTTACATCAAAGCTCACTGTTTTGTTGTTCATTATTGGTTCACAGCGAAAAAAACAACACAAAGATAACAGACCGGACTCAGGTCCTTCCAGACCCAACTATTAAGCCAAGAATGTATTTATTTAGGGGCATCACACCCCAAGCACCACTCCCCTGAAGCTACGCCCGCCCCTGATGTTGTCACTCAGAGTGAAGCTAGCAAATGCCTGATCTAGGCTGACCCATTGCCCCATGCTATATGGTGTAGGAGGCCGAAGAAAAATGGAAATGATACAGCTGTCCAATGGATGACGAGCTGGATGAAAGCCCCTAAAAGTAAGCAAATTATCTATAAAATCCAGTAAAATCAAGCTAAATATACTTGCAGCAAGGTGTTTACTATACAGATTTATTTGTAGCTATGCGAACTATGGCTCTTAAATCACAATAGTGTTGTAGCCAGATAAACTACGTACCTCAGCTCAGTGATGCACATGTGGTCGGGTGATCTACGTGCTTTGGTGCATAAATATTCTTTTAATAGTTAGTTATGTACCTCAGCACACAGATTTATTTGCACACAGTATACTTTTGATGTCAGCTTTCCACTGTCCACATTAAACTTCGAATTCTAAAAGAAGCATGCTAGGATGCTTGGAACAAGATTGGGACGCTGCTGTCTGCATTCAGTTTTCTGGTGGTGCATCTGCAGTACAACCAGTGCTACTACTTCCTGGTGAGGTGAAACGTTGATGAGGAGCCACCTCCCTGAAAACAACCTGGGAAAGGCAGTGCTGAGATGCAATTTACCTCAGGCAATCTGCAAAATAACAACCTTCTATTGAAAACAAAGGAGCAGATTTACAAGGACTGGCGCATCTCTGCATATTAGCAGGGATGCGCCAGTAAAGATGCAACATGCAAAAATACCCTTGCGCCACCACGGATGCGTCGCATTTACAATGCGGCGCACCGTGCGTAAAGTTAGACAGATGCGTGTTGCATCTTTTGTCGTAAGGGCAGCGCATTGCTAGAGTCGTGTCGCAATCGCGACGCAACTCCAGCAATGCTCAGGGGCGGCCTATACTTATTGTGCTGCATCACTCCTTACGCCTGCTTCAAGAAGGCGTAAGGTTTTGACGCTAGCGGCGTCCTAAAAGTGACTCAGTGAAATCTTGTAGATTTCACTGCGTCACTTTACGAGGCTTTCTTGCGACGGAACGCCCACCCTGCATACATTATACCTGATGCACGTATAATGTAGTGCAGGGCTTTACAACGTGACGCATCTCCCTAGATTTGTCACTTTGTAAATATGTCGCAATGTGGCACATTGTTACGACGCCGTTGCATCACAGAAGTGACGCAACGGCTGCGTAATGTGTCTCAAGGGGCTTGTAGATCTGCCCCAAACTATACCCACCACAGAAACAGTGCCAGAGTGGCTGCATCGAAAACTCACACATTTTCAATCTCATTCTGACATAAACCCCTCTCATTCCAAGTTGGAAACTATTGGGGCATAACGATATTTCCCTCAGCGTTTTTTACGGGCCCATCAGAATAATGTTCTGTGTTTTTGCAGTAATATAGCGCGAGCTTGGCTTAAGTGAGTTAGTGCACTTTGCATGAGCACCAAATTGCATTGCAGATTTTTAGGCACAAGGGGGATATTAGCATCAACTTGCAATAATTATCGCAAAACCGCGTTTAGCGCGTTTTTTTATCGCCGCGTATCGCTGGATTTTATCGCGGAGATAACACGCTATTAGCAATGTTTATCTCCAATGCAATAAAATATCCAGCGATAGTAGATAATGCGTGAATATCGCTGGAAATCCAGCGATATTCACGCATTAACGCCATGGGGGACTTAGCCTGACAATCCACCTCCCATTGAACAAACAGGTAAGTCATGTTTTTAGCAGGTGTTAAATTCTAGCGATAATCGCGCTTAGCGCGAGTTTTTTATCGCTTCGCCTGCGTTGCTAATAGGGGAAGTTGTGTTAGCGACTGTTTTCAGTCGTTTTTAGTTGGGAACGCCTACCTTGCATGTCATTAGCGATAATTATCGCTGGCATGCAAGGCGATGGGAAAACCGGCCGCTATCGCCAGAAAGCTGTCGCTAACGCCTGTTAGCGACAGCTTGCTGATAGGGCGATAAAAAATCGCCGCTTTGGCGGCAAAAAGTGCCTCTAAAGCGGCGATAAAGCCCTTGCTAATATGCCCCATGGAGATTAAGCAATTTGCCCAGAATCACAGAATGTTGAGACGAGGCTGGGACTCAAACCTGGTTTCCCAAGTCAACAGCTCTAACACAGTAAAATTAAAATTGGCGTTTTGACATAGACTATTTGTGTATAGCACATTTTAATTTTTATCCCAGGCCACGTTCTCAATAAAATTGTACAGCCATGCGCGAAGAGCAACATAAAACAACATTATTTCCTTTATTTATCTAATCTTGAGAACTCATTGAGCATGGCTAGAGTTTCCTGGCATGTCCGTACAAACACGATTATACGCTTATATTTTTAAAACCACTTTTCTGTTCTTGTTCTTATATCTCTCACAAAAAAGGGAAGTACTATTGTGTAATCTCTGACGGGAAACAGAGTGCGAGGATGGTGGTGGGGTAGATTTGTGGCTGATTTTAAAAGAGAAAGACTGACAAACAAAATTAATAAGGAAAAGACAAACCTTTGTTTTGTGTTTGGCATTTAACTGTACAGTACTTTTAAGCTATCCTGAAAAAGGACAGACACATGCACCCTTCCACAAAAACAATTGTTACAACAATCATGAAAAAGCAGAAGAACGTAAATAGCGTATTAAACAGACACATGTTCTCCCTAGCTGTGTGTTTTTGAGGCTAGTCGATAAGCCGCGCCGGGATTTCCCTGCATGCCTACTTTACTCCTGAAGTACATTGATTGTAATTTCGGGTGAGGCACAGAGCGCCCTAACCTCTACTTCAGTGTTATATGCTCTTCCAGACCTTTCAGTGGTGCTGCCTAGAACCTCACACCACATGCAAGCCCACCATGCTCCCAAAATCTGGCAAGGGCCAGACGGCTGTAGTCGCGAAGGGCAGGAGGTGCCAGTAGGCTTTATGTGAGCACACACTGCACAGGGTTTGTGTCCTGTTGCTGCACTAGTGGAAGCCATGTGAACACTCACCAGAAGGTGCATGCATGGCCCACAGGGCCTCCTGCAGCACTAGCTATTCGTATGCAAACACATGCAAGGGCGGATGAACTCTGTTCAAGCACCACAGTGCCCCGTGAACTACTGGCTGTTATGTGAACAGACTGTGGAGGGCAGGGTGCTCACAGATTGTATTCACCCACGTTGGGGGCGCACGGATTGTACTCGTGCACCACAGGGCCTCTGCAACACTAGTTATGATGTAAACACACATAATAGCAACTACTGAGTAAACAAGCCCGAGCAGGAAATCAAAGTAGTCTCAAGGGAGACATAAACACCTAGGGGCAGATTTACAAGCCCCATGCGCCACATTTATGCCGCCGTTGCGTCTGTGACGCAGCAGCAGCGTAAACCATGCGCCACGTTGTGCCTTATTTACAACGTGACGCATATAGGGAGATGCGTCATGTTGTAAAGCCCTGCGCCACATGAAACCTGCGTTAGGTTTCATGTGGGCGTTCCGGCGCAGGGTGGGCGTTCCGTCGCAGAAACGCCTCGTAAAAGTGACGCAGTGAAATCTACAAGATTTCACTGAGTCACTTTTACGTCCATGCTGCATCAAAACCCTGTGCCTGCTTGAAGCAGGCGTAAGGAGTGACGCAGCATGTTAGGCATAGAGCGCCCTGAGCATTGCTGGAGTCGCGTCGCGCTTGCGACACGACTCCAGCAATGCGCTGCCCTACGCCAGAAGATGCGACACGCATCTGGCTATCGTTGCGCCAAGGTGCATTGCATTGTAAATGCGACGCATCCGTGGTGGCGCAAGGGTATTCCGGCGTGTCGCATCTTTGCTGGCGCATCCCTGCTGATATGCAGGGATGCGCCAGTCCTCATAAATCTGCCCCCTACTGTGTAAGGAAACTGTAGTTGGCCGGTGCTCCTGAGCTAGAAACGGAAGTGATCTACCAGAAGCGCCAACCAATGAGGAGCTAGCAAAGAAGAGTGCTGGTGGAGTCAACCTATGGTAAATAGCAGGTGGAATTACACTCAGAATACTGACTACAACAGGTCTTACATACAGCGCATGCGTGCTGACTCTTGACCTAAAAAACAACAACATTAGTAAGTGTTGTGTGTTTAAAGCCCTAGATTCTAATTGGTGTGTATGTAGAGATATATCTATGTATATGTTTGAAGTACATGTGAAATGTAGAAAACTCACATCATGTAAATTAGAAAATACATTACCTTGTCTTTCCAACTCTACATATATATGTTTTCTGTACAAACCAAATGAAAATGATGTTTGCTATGTGTATCATCCCACAAATCGCTCAGCCTAAATCAGGGGTCTCAAAACAGTTGAGTGGGAGCTACCAGTAGCTCCCAGATCCCTTCAGAGTAGCACATAACCTTGAGGTCAGTTATTAGATGGGCACAAGGTAATTTTTCCATATAAATGTTGAGGGAAGGCGGTGTTCATTTGACATGTGGATCATCAGGCTTCAGATGGCAGGGCAAGTTGTGTAGCCTTCAGTAATTCACAATGCTTTGCCCTGATCTGAAGTAGCTCACATCACAGAAAATGTAGGAGCGCCCAGGGCTAGATGATGTCACTGGCCAAGATTAGTGAGTGCAGGACATGACAAGGGATGTGGGTAGTCAACAGGTTACTACAAATGTGTGCATTAATATATTTGTTTTGCTCAGTATGTGAAAATATACATGTTGTATGCTGACTTACGAGTCATGCTTGTGACAGATGTAGTAAAATTGTGCTACATCAATAAAGGCAAAGAAAAAGTCACAAAAGCATTTTTTCTTTCTTTCATTCCATACAGGTCAACGTCCACCAGAAGTGGGACACCTGGAAGGCTGTCACCAGGAGGGTGTGGACCCTGGGGGTCTTCAAGTGGCGCAGCATCCATTGCCGCAAGAGGTGGGAGGACCTATGGCACTGGACCAGAATGTCAGCCAAAGTTCAGCTCGGCCAGTCCTCCCAAAGTGGGAAGCGCGTGCGGCACACCCTGACCCCCCAATGGCCCGCATTCTTGAGGGGGTCTATCCGCAGCTTGATGAGCAGTTGACTACCCAACAGCAGTAACAAGGGGTAAGTTATTATTTTAGTTTCACATATTATATGACTAATTTATTTTGTTACAGCTAGGATTTTTCCAATCAACATTAAGAGTGACCCATGTCCAACGCACAGGAAGAGTTCATGAAGGTATAAATTTTGCGCAATGTGTATGATTACGTGCTTTGTCAATTAATTTATGTGGAAAGGATCCCACCTGATTCCTGTTCACTAGCAAAGGACTGTTCTGAGCAGGCACATGGCTGTATAAACTACACATATACTTCAGGTTTTTTGATATCAGGAGGAACAATTGTACCAAACAGGCCATTAGTCTTTGCTGAGTCAGGTGTGATGCTCCTTCACTATTGTGGATGATGTAATGGTAGACCAATTGTGAATACAACACCCCTGAGCATCATCCACAATAAAATAGGATATGATTACTGTATGAATGGTCAAAAGACTGATAATTAAAAAGATCAATCTACTGTACTATTGGCTTGACAACTTTTTTCATTTAAAATTTTCGAAATAAGAGTCCGTCCACACCTTGAAACCGCATTGTAAAATTTAATCCTTGGAGGATCTTTAACGGGGTTTATGCTATCCTTTTACATCAAGCTACCTGCCACCTGTTATTCATAAATAAAGGTACAAATTTACACCTTCTATCATAAATGTGCACCCTGCATTTTGAACAGTTTCTCAGCCCCATGGTGGGAACTGACATATTAATTAACACTCAGAACATCGTTCTCTCTCCCCATAGTGGTTAGTTTAAATTGCTGTACCTGTGCATTCCTTGTTTTTAACATATACTCAGAACATCATTCTCTCTCCCCATAGTGGTCAGTTTGAGTTGCTGTACCTGTGCATTTCCTGTTTTTAGCGCCATTTAAGAGATCCCTATTTCCTACTGCTGATAAGAATAATTACTAAAGTTGCTTATCCTTCATGTTGTTATCACACTGATTTGTGCACGTACCTTCTGCACTTCTTAAATGTATTCATTTGCACTTGATATTATGGATAATTACTCTTTTGGAAATTCTGCACTCAAATCATTTAACAACTTCGACATATGGTACTACAACCTGCATGATCATTTTTCCTTCTTTAAGGACCACTCTATAGGCATGTTCACCGTGGGTGATTAGAACGCATTTTAAACTTGTGGATCTACTTTTCGATTTTTCCGAATTTTGTGTGGTGAAGGGTTTTATGTCCATAAGTAAACCACTCTTATCAGATTAAATATTACATGATACTTTGGATCCATTGCTTTTGTTTATGGGCCTAGACTGATGTTATGTATTTTCAGGTGTTCTAAAGTCCTACATGTGGCTTTCCTGATGAAGGCTTTTCTGCCGCTGGAATGCGCGTAGATCTCATAAAGACCGATCAACAATTCAAGCCACAATTTTTATGATCATGTTATTTGTGACACTGAATTAACTTAGAGATGTATTGCCCATCCATGATTTGGTTGGCCCTGATTTGAGAGAAAGGAGTAAGGTGTACTGTTGTGTCCATGTGTGACTGTATGGAGATGTGATTGTTGTTTGACATATATGTGACAGTAATATTTTGTATATATTATGTTCTCATTTTCATCAAAAAAGATGTCAAGCCAATAATAAAGTAGATTGATCTTTTTAATTATCAGTCTTGTGGCCCACTCACACAGTAATCATATACTATTTTATTGTTTATAGTTGCTCAGGGGTGTTGTATTCACAATAGTACTTTCCCTGCCCTGAGAACTGGTATCATTCACAGGGGGTCCCTATTTGTACATGTAATGGTAGACCAATTACATGTGACATTGCATAGTATGCAGTTATGATATAGTAGATGTTCCCAATGTCACATTGCACTCATTTGAGATATTTTGGTGTCAAATGTGAATACATACTTGCTCTGTACTAAAGTGAATTAGAAATGCATCAAGCCCTATGTATTTACTTATGCTATTGGAATCATTTGTCAATCCACAATGACATATTGTCTACATGTCTTCAACAGCATAGATAAATACATATTGCTTGTTTCACTGATAAGCTACTTCAGCACTGAAAGCATATAATATGTTGTACATTTGTACCATACTTGAGTTACTTGAGGTAAGTGTTACCATTGTGAAATGGGCAAACAAAGGAGGCAGGCTTTCAGTTTCTACAAATATTGGTACAACATTGCAGTATTTGTTGACACACATTGATTCATATTTTACTTTAGCGTATGTCATTAATGCAGCTCTTTGGACCTTGTACACACATGGTCCAAAGGTATATTTGGTGTATATCCTAATTGGTGACATAAGTTCACTATTCCGGAGAACAAACGCCAACTATTCGGAGGTGTTCAACTGTTCCATTAGAGAAATGATTATGGTTAAGAAACAAGATCATATTTGATATAGGAGCTTTCATGGAGTATTAAAGAACTGTGAGGAAATGGTGTCTAAAAATGTTCCATAAATGTATGATATGATGATGTAAAGAACCAAGGTTTGTGAGCCTTGCAGCAGGTGCAATATGGAAACTAGGAAAATGATTTTTATTTAAATTTCTTGATCAGTTCTATTCACACAGCTACAATAAAACTATTGTATATGTCTTTTCAGTATCCTCCAGAGCAGGCAAAGGAGATGTTGGCCACGAAGGTGAGGTAGCAGCTGGACACTGTGTGTCACCTGGTGAGCCCACCAACACCAAGGGACACAGTGCCACAGAGAGTGAGGGGACTGGCATGGAGGGCTCCAGCTTAAGATCTTCTTTGGAGGCTTCCCAAGCGACCAGTCCCTAGTGGTGGCAGACCCTATGGCTCCTGTTACACCTGCATCCTTGTCTGTTACCCAGAGTACCATCCCCAGTTGGCCAATCCCGTCCCCTAAAAGGGGTGGTGCCTTTTTGCTCCAGGCACCTCACCCCTTGCCCCTCAGCTGTGCTGAGTGAGGAGGGTAATGACCTCCTCCGCAGCATTCGAGTAGGCCAGACCTCACTCCTTAATGCCATCCAGTGGCTTAGCTGCCGTATGCAACAAATGCTAGCTTACCTGGAAGGGATTCATAGTGGTATGTCTGGCCTACAGAGGTCTTTAAAGGTCTGGCCTCCTCACCGACCACAGCCTTCCAACCATCCCAACCTTGTGCCCCACCTCCCACCCTTTCCCATCCCAATTCCCTATTCCCAGCCCTGTCTCAAGCACACACCCAGTCCAACACGCACAAGCAGCACACACACACACATAAATACAGAGGGGCAGATTTACAAGAAGGTGCCGCAGCGTGGCACCGTAAGCCCTTTGCTGCGCCACGCTGCAGCACTTTCAGAGCACAGGAATGCAACATATTTACAATGATATGTCGCATTCCTGTGCTCTCCCCAGCGCTGGTGCACAAACAGCTGCCATGCGCCAGCGCAGGCACCCTGGCACCATGGTGCAAAGATGCCTGCGTCATGGGGAGATTGTTTTTGTGCAGGAAGGGGCACCTTCCTGCACAAAACAATCACTTCAGGCATTTTCCTCCTTCAATGTATGCTGTAGAATGCAGCACGCATTGAAAGAGGAAAAACGAGGAGAAAAGAAAACATTTCTCCTCGTTGCACCTCGGTACGCCACCCGTATGCATTTCCAGGTTTACGAATCCTCGTAAATCTGGAAATGTGTCTTGTTCCATGGGTGTTGCGTGGGAACACCCACAGCAACACCCATGGAACGCCCCTTTCATGCAAAGTGCTGCGTGTAAAGGGGCCGTATTTACAAGGACAAGAAAAGCCACGCAGGGTGGCTTTTCCTGTCCTTGTAAATATGGGGCAGTGAAATGCGCTGCCAGTGGTCACAAAAGTGATGTACTGGCAGCGCAAGGGGCTGTAAATCTGCCCCAGAGACCACAAAAACACAGGCACACAACCAGACATACAGACATCCCAGCCACAACCACATCCCCATGCACCACCCCACCAGCACATCCACAGCTACTGCAGCCAACACCATACCCACATGCCCCACCTCCACCACCAGCACATCCACAGACACCGCAGCCACCACCACACCCACATGCACAACCTCCACCACCTGCACATCCACAGACACCACAGCCACCACCACACCGACATGCACCACCCCCACCAGCATAACCACAGATACCACATCCACCACCACACCCACATGCTCCACCCCTACCGCTAGAACAATCACAGCCACTGCAGCCACCATCACACACACATGCACCACCCCACCACCCCCAAGGACACTGCAGCCACCACAACACCCACATGCAACACAACCACTCCCAGCACCTCCACAGCACACACATCCACACACACACATTTGAATTCACACCCACAAAACTCAAATGCCCACACTCATCCAGACAACTGACATCTATGATGCAAGATACACCCAAACGTGCATGACTTACACCACACCCACAGGCACCTGCACCCTCAACAGACACATGCACATCAGACACTGCCACTACCTCTACCTCCCAAACCCAACTTCTGCCAAACAGCCTATCCATTTTCCCTTAGAAGATATCCTTTTTTACCCTTGCCCTAACCCCTTCCAAACCCAATTCACCCCATGCAAATACAAATCTACCCCTTCCACACCCCAACAGAACCCACCACTTCCACATCCACATCCACATCCCCTACCAAATGCAAATCTACCCCTTCCCCACCCCTTCTAAATCCCAACCCACCCCTACCAAATGCAAATCTACCCCTTCCACACACCAAGCCACCCCTTCAACAACCCAACCAACCCCATCCAAATGTAAATCTACCCCTTCAACACCAGAACCCACCCCTTCCACATCCCAACTCACCCCTCCCAATACAAAAACCACCCTTACTTAAACCAAAATTACCCCTTCCAAAACCAAGCCCCCTCCGAAACCCAAGAGCAACCCTCCCTAAACCAATCCCTTCAAACCCAAGGACACCTCTCCCAAAACCAAACCCTTCTCTGCCTTCTCTGCCCACTAGATGCCCCTTCCTGAGGAGGTTCCCCTTGGATGTGAAATTAGGAGGTAAACTTTGTACCACTGCACAACAGTGCACAATTTTGGACTTCATGGACTGGCATTTGGCTTTTATATTACTTTGAGAGTCTTATCTCATTTTGTGGAATAAATCCATACTTTTGATTTCACTAAATTAGTGCTTCCGTTAATTTTCTTAGCAATTGTTTGATTCCTAGCAATGTTTCTGTACCGATTTTTCTTTATCATGATGGCAGGTAATAAAACTGATTTTTTTGATGTCTACTTTGTTAAGTCCATACACTGTTTGTGATGGCCAATTGAATTGAGGTGCACGAATTCATCATAGTACTGGCCACTTGCACCAACTAATTGATGTTACAAATATTATTTGGATGTGTTACTACAGGCGTGTTTGTTTTACCTGATTACTGATCAGTATGAGCACATATGCATTACACCTTAAAAAATATTGTGACTATTGAAATTGGATACAGTACAGGACTTGCATTAGACAAGGGGAAATGTTACATGGATGTATATGTTCTATACTTCTAATTTGTGACTGACATTGAGTTTACTGTGAATTTCTAAGGTAAAGGTTGCACCCTGTCTAGTGCAATTTCTACATCATGTTACATTGCACTTATCCCTATGATGTGTGTTGGATATGTTTTTAATGTGTGAATTTTAAAAATGTCTTTAAACACACCTGTATGTCGACTTTTATATCTTTAGTTTGCTATCCTTTTTGTGCAAGTGTCCATTCTTTTGAAGGCAGCTTGCACCAAATTTATACATACAATGTGATCATACAGGTTTGTTTCTTTAAATTTCTTAAACGTCAGCATTACAGCACATTGGTATGCTATTGCTTGTAATTGAGAGTTATAAATGCACAATCTTGTCTAAAAGTTAACAGACAAGTCAATAGGTAACAGGTAAAAGTGGAGCTTACCTTAGATGGCAGCAGCAGGACTGTGAAGATCCGATTCATGGCAGAACAGAAAGTGTGAAAGTGAGAAAAGGTGAGTTTTTGCCTTAAATCCCTTCCATTCAGCAAACTCAGATGTGGAGGTCTTACTGCCATAGTCACGTCGACAAGAAGGTACATTGGGATTGGGCTGGTGGTTAAACTGGTGGTCCTCCCTCCAACAGCTGTGGTAGTGTCATGTTGGTTTTTAAAGATTGTGGTAAATTAGGGCTAGGCTTTGGATTATAACTCCTTTAGGCCTTTCATGTGTTTTGTTTGTTTTGATACTTTGGGTGTCAGAGTTTGTGCTATGACCTGTTTCTGTCTTAGGTCTTCTTCACTGTATTTTTGTAGTATTTTTGAAAAATTAGCACAAGGTTGGGTGGTGTCCCTCAAGTGTCAGGTGAAAGGAGTTGTGTCACTCTTCAGATGTGCTGTATATTTTTTTTCTTGCTCGGACTTATCTGTTTAACCATGGTTTAAGGAACTTGGGATGGTGCCTGTACCCTGAACAGTGCATGCAACCAAAGCATGGCGCCTTCAAAGTAGTCAAAGAAAGGGGCATTTTCTCTTCGTTATTTTTACAATAGAGTGAGTCTATGCTTTTGCAGAAGAGTCAAAGGCTAAGGTTATTATTTTTTACATTTAAAAGGCAAAATGGCTTGGCTGAAGTGAAAGTAGCAAACTTGAGTTTGTGTCTCTGTGAATATTTTTGTAATGGTATGTATCATTGCATGCTCAAAATCAATTACTAGTTTTGTTGGTGAGTATTTATTTTTTTGTGGGCATATTATGGACATGACCCATGGTATGTTACACTTTGTTTGTTTGGTGGTAGTTCAAAAACTAATGGACTGTTGTTATGACATTGCCCATGTATCATATAAATGTAGGTAAAGGGTGGGAAATGATTTAAATGAGTAAATGTGCTAAAGTGAAGCGATCATTTGATAGGAAGAAAGTTATTATTTGTTATTTATCATTTTAATTATCATACAATATCAAGGGACCTCTTTACAAAGGCATTTTTGAGTAAGAAAATAATACTCAATTGCTACTGCAAGGAGGCAAAAAAGAGCGTAGTCACAACTACACAAAACCCAACAGATGAAACATATTACTACATCAATCAGTCACACTGAGTCTGCCCACACAAGAAAGCAAGTCATACGCGAATTAAAGTGTTTTGCTGTGTCAGTGACTATCTTTGTTGCTTTTTCCGAATTTTGAGGAACAATTATTTAACGAGTAGAGAGAGGAATTGGAGTATAGGGAGAAGATTTACTAACAGGTGCTACTAAGAAGGATGGTTAGGTGTAGTTTAAGTAACTCTAAGTGAAATGTGTTGTTAGTAAGTGTAATGTGTTCTTTGATAATAATCCTTGTGCATGATGTCTGCCTATCTGTGTAGGGTAGGGGGAAAGGCTGACATTATGGCTGATACAAGAACTATTTGCTAGAGATGGGTGTTGAGGTATTACACAGCTTTACATTGGGGTTACCTGGAACAGGTTATTCATATAAAAGATTGGGTTAGAAATCTATGTGTGCAGAAATCTGCACACCTAGATTTGTTTTTGTAAATTGGTGCCAAACTCTTCTTTTTGTGTATGAGGTTGGAGTGATATGTAATGTCACCAAAGGTTTTGGGAGCTGGTGTGGCTTGCTTCTCAGCTCGTCTTTTACTAGCTATTGTTCCTTTCAGGGCTTGTACTGGTGGTAGCTGGCCAATTACTTGGGGAAATCTGTGGGCAGATTCTGTAAAAATTGTTCCAGTGGGAGCTGTAGTTTAGCTCTTCCTTGTTTATGGTCCTGCACTGTATTTCATACTTGTATCTCATGCATGGAGGGAGGAGCTTGTGTTTACTTGCATTTTCTATCAGATAAACAAAAGGTGTTTAATGAAGCGCTTGCAATAAGTCTAACCAATAGCAAATCACTCGGGTAGCAGTTGTTCTTTTGAACAATATGCCACTTTAGTTTTGACCCAGTCATATAAAAATTAGTGTCCACCCTGCTCCAATCGAAGCAGTCCAGCTGAAAAGCCAAGCCAGGTCCTCCCTGAACCAGAATACAAGCAACCTAAGACCTGTTTCACCCTCATTGAGGCTCTTCAGTAAGGCGTATCTTTGTTCCACTAGCACAGTGGACACGGGACCCACCTCAGGGAGGGCCTGGGGGCCTGAGAAATTACCAGTGGCTCTGATTGGCTCAAGCATTCCATCATCACGTTTTCTATACTAAAGTGCAACACCCTAAGTGGGACGGGTGTACCAGTTGTGGGTCCTGTGCATAGTGTGCCACTGGAACCAAGCTATGCCCCACTGGGTTGCTTATGATCCGGTTGGGGAGGGCCTGTGCTGTCAATTCGGGATGAACTGTGCCCATTGGTGCAGGGTCAAAACTGATTTCCGTATGGCTGGGTCCAAACTGAGCTGGCATGCTGAGCAAAATAATAACGTACTGATATGCAGTACTAGTAATCACCAGTGGCTGAGATTGATTCAAGCATTCCATCCATCACTTTTTGTATACTTCGGTGCCTTTTTATGACATTGTTATAGTGGCTTAATGTGTGCTCTCATTTCCGGTGTTCTATTTTAGAGCAACATTTCTATATATATATTAAAACAGGGATTCCTTTTTGAGAATTTTGAAAAACTTGTCTCTATACATTTTAGGATATTGGTTATATAAATTAGATAGAAATAAATGTACTAGTATAGCTTTTTATAATTTTGAGATGCTTTATTAAAATTGATTTTAATAATTTAATTAATACTTTAATTTAATGATCTTTGGTATCTTCAAATGTTTAGCTAAAGTTGTACTATTTCTTTTGGAGCAAACATCAGTGGAAGGCTTTTTAGGAGGTATATCTCTAGTGGAAATATACTAAGGGAAAATAAAAAAAACTATTCAATAGCTTTAATTAGAAATATTTATTCATTTGAGGATTTTTAAATAGGTTTTACTTCAACTATAAATTGTAATGATAAATAAACAATGTGCACTTCCATTTAGCTTGGAGTTTGCTCCGTTGGGTGGACTAATATACTGTTTACGCAGGACTGCAGGAGCAACAATTGTTTCACATCTCTTCTTTTTTTTCCCTTTAGCATTTGCAGTGATTTCCTGTTTGTTAATTGTTACAGTTTTGGGGTCTTTCCTCTGTTATGTAGACACTACTTTAGAATTAAAGTATGTTTTAAAGTTTGTTTTCTCAAATGTTATATGTAAATCTTTGTGGAGGTTATATTTATTGTTGTTGTTTCTATTTTCTATATTCTTTTGCTATATTTGTTGCAAAATTTATTATGACAATATGTTTGAAAATCAATAATTTGGATTTCTATATTTTGCCCTCATAATATTTTTTCTGGTATTTTCAATTATTATAGTTTTGTTGTAGATATTATTATGTTCTAGGTAGGATGTTTAGAAAGTCCAAACTTTTGTAGGCAATGTTTATGCAATAACAATTTTGCATCAAAATATGTTTGTTGTCAATGATGTGACATGTAGACAGAAGCAGGGCCTAATATCAAGGGATGTGTTTTTACTTTAGTGCAATTCTTTCTGTGATATTATGTTAATTTTCTTTGTCTTCTTCCTTTGAAAAAGAATAAACGATGGCAACCTACATTGGTTCTAAAATCAGTAAATAATATATTGCTCTTGATTTTTAAACAGCACATGTTAGGAATTTGTTTCAATATATATCAGTCCAATATAAATAAATGATAAAAGTAATTAGATCAAAATCTAATTTATCTATTTTTTAAACTGTGATTCCTCACAATCTTTATGTTTGAGGGAAGAGTTCTACACACTAATGGTATTGTAAAATGTTCTTATAATTATAGAGTTTTTTTAATTTTATCATGAAATTTGGGAAATGAATGATTTCACAGTAAGATACTTTAACAGAAGCTTTGCTGGCATTTAGGCAATGATGAATCTCTCAGGCAAATATGTCTGGTAAGTGTCATATTTTATTTTTCCGATGAAAAGAAATTAAAACTTTTATTCAGATGAAGTACACACTTTCATACATTTTAAAAGTGTTTTATTCTTCATGTTGAGAAATACATCCTTCATTATTCATCAAATAAAGATTGATTTGTTTCCATTAGCAATGACTCATATGATGATGTAGCGAGCAACAGTGGATAATGTGGACAAATTAAAGACCATCTATACTAACATTAGTGTTTGTGATTACCAAATAGTGAATTTTTGTGATTCGCTATTTAGTTATTGCACTAATGTACTAAAGTTTGTTCTACACTTTTTACGATTCCTAGTGGGTTGAAAATAGACCTACCTCATGAATATTAATGAGGTAGGTCTCAGTTTGCGACCCATTGGGAATCGAAAAATCACTGGCCTGCTCGGTTGAGCAGATTACAATGTCTATGATGCTTTTAAATAAAGCAATCTTTTTTTTACTGCAGCCCGTTTTCCTTGAAGGAAAACGGGATGCATTTAAAAAAATGAAAGGTTTTCCTTCCATTTTTTCAGAGTAGGCAGTGGTCTGTGGGACAACTGCCTGCTCTTAAAAAATATATTTTCAACCATTCTAAAAGGGACGGTGCATCTTGGGGACCCCTTCACATTTGTGAAGGGGTTACCACCAACTTTGAGTTGATGGTAAAGTGTGAATGTTTTGTGAATGCATTTTGGTCGCAAAACATCTGTACATACCATTCAGATCCAGTATTAGGGAGGGACGCCCTAAACACGGCCCTTCCAAATACTGAATCGCAAATAAAATGCGATTATACAGCGTGTTCCCAAATCACAATTTAGGTTTTGCACATTTGTAAAAGCATTTTTGCGGTCAGAAACAGCCCGATCATCCATTTCCGACTGCAAAAATGCTTCAAAAATGTTGGCCGCAGTTTTTTCTGTATCAAAATACATTTTTTGATGTGCTAATTGTGCCCCTATCTAAGGGGCATATTTAAACGGAAATGGCGCAACACAGCGGCAAATTTTGAAGTGCTCACTGCGGCATTCAAAAATCACAGGGATGCGCCATATTTACAAGAATACGGTGCACCCGCTTTTTCCCTTGCGCTGGTGCTAAAAATAGCTGCCTAGCGCCTACACAGACACCATTGGGCAAGGGTGCCTGCATAGCAGGAATTATTGTTTATGTGCAGGAATTTTCCCTTCCTGCACATAAACAATCACTAATGGTGATTTGCTACTTCTATGTTTGCTGCAGAATGCAACACACATAGAAGTAGCAAATCGTCATTATTTGATGTAGCCTTGAAGCCTGACGTAGCGGGCTCTATCGGCCATTGAAGTCCCACTCCAGCATTAAAGGCCTGAGCCAAAGGCGAGGGCCTTTAACAAGGAGCGGGTTTTTAACGGCCAGTAGAGCCCACTGTGTCAGGTTCTAAGGCTATTACAACATAATCTGTAAAACGAAGGCCTCACAGAGCCTGAGAGGGTTGAAAACCCTTTGGGCTCTGTGAGGCATTTGTTAAACATTGGAATGTTGATGCTCTGGGCTTCTACCGGCTATTAGAAGCCCAGAACGCACCACTGTTATTAATGGAGCGCTCAACATTCCAATGTTCTAATGATTGTTTTTGTGCAGGAAGGGACACCTTCCTGCAAATAAACAACCATTAATGGCGTTTTGCTCTTTCTATGTGTGCTCCAGAACGCAGCATACATAGAAAAAGCAAAAACACAGAGAAATAGAAGTATTTCTCTTTGTTTTGCTAATCTCACACCTGCTTTTGCATGGCGTTAGTTTTGGTGCTGCCTCAGATTTACAGATCATTGTAAATCTGGGACAGAATCAAAAAGAAATGGGGTTTGAGTTGGAATGTCCACAGCAACACCCATTGCACGCCCCTTTCACGCAGAAACCTGAATGAAAGGGTACCATATTTACAAAGCGGCATTAAGCCATGCAAAGTGGCTTGACGCCGCTTGTAAATATGGTGCAGAGGCATTGTGCCACCTGAACATCGAAAAAGTGACGTTCCAGTGGTGCAATCCCTTTGTACATATGCCCAACAATTCAGAAAGAGCCATAGTTGAAGTGACAGTGCCCGAATCACAAAAGCAATTGTAAATCTGCACCTGTGAAAGTGACTTTTAAAGCGTTGCTACTTCCCCACGGCAGATTTGTGCTCAGGTACAATGATGCATTGATGAAAGCCCTGCTGCTCAGTTGTAAAAGTTTTTATTTTTGGTTTTTCCTTCTCAGGGAAAACATTTTCCCCATGGAGAAAGGCCTTCTTATTTACTCCAATGAGGTTTAAGGGTATTTAATTTCCCTCCAAACCCAGAAATTTTGTTTTACTCCATCTCTATTTTCTGAAGCAAACCTCCAACCATTTCCAGGGAGGGGAAAAGTCAGAGAGGAGTTTGTGAAAGTCCACAGACTCATGAATGTGTGCATGTTTATAACTCGCAAGGCAAACAACGCTTTTATCTGGCCACTCTTCCACCGTGTGTGTGTGGTTTACCATTGTGTCATTTTAAACTGTTGATGTTTACAGTTGCACTGTAATAAATGCATTTATGACTGCTAGGTTTTCTCATTTGGATTCCTGGTGTAAATGGAGACATTCTCAGATGTAAACATAGATTTATGGCCGAAAATTGCTTTGTGAACCTGGCCCATAGTCAAATGCTTGCAAATTGGGTCCCATATAATAATTTTTGCATGCAGCACAACACAGCAAGCCCACTTGCTCCGCTGTGTGAAAGGGCAGGAATGCGGTGCATTTCTGACCTTTCCTAAGCGCTGGCGCACTTTTGACTGCCTAACACCAATGCAGTCACCCTTGCATCATGGTGCAAGAGTGCATGCATTGAAGGCAGGATTAGTTTTCTGTATTAAGGGACAACGTCCTGTACAAAAACAATCCTAAGAGGAATTTTCCTCTTTTCCTCTTTCTATGTGTGCTGCAGAATGCAGCACAAGTAGAAAGAGGAAATAATGAGGATAAATAAGGATATTTCTCTTTGTTACGCCTCACTTGCGGAGGCGTAGCATTTTGACACATTCCCAGGTCTACCACTAATGGTAAATCTGGGAATGCACAAAATCCATGGGTGGATGCATGGTAACACCCACGCTCCACCCATGGAACACCTCCCTGGGGCAGAGTAACAAGCGATTTGTGCTTCATTGTTTTACAATAGATTTATCAAGCCATGCAGGGCCATGCAAGGTGAACATGTGTAGCTTGATAAATCTCACTTAGGTTTTGAGTCACCCTTGTACCCCCAAGCATGGCACAAGGGCGTCACAAAACCTTGATGAATCTGGTCCTGGATTTATATAGCTGCCCACCATTTCGAGTTCCACCCTTATGCAAGATGTTATCTTTCTTTGGTGCATGAGGAAAATTGTAAGCGCCACAAGGAAAGATTTCTGAAGTTATTGACGGGGTGTGAATTACTGGGTCACTTCATGGACACGATGATTTAGCCCAACCTCCTTTCCTGCAGGTGCTCGGGTGGCATACAAAAGGAAATATACAGTAGAAGTTATGAGCATGATTGGGTGTGACTGATAATTATAACATCTCTATTTTGGTTCTCCACCTCTTAGCTACTTTTGAGGTTACCAGATTATCCTTAAAGAGGTGTCTGACAATACCTGGAGTCTCAGTTTTCAATGTTTTGCCTAACTTCGGGTCAACTCTTGTTGCCTATTGTTTTAAACTACTATGCAATGTTCTTCTACAGTAAAAAGCACAATAGATTCCTATGGCTACTATGTCTGCAATGTCACTTTGAAGTAACAACTTGTGAAATATGAGGTTACTAGTAATCAGAATGAAGCCAGCTTTAGTATAAAATGAATTAGCACTTATCTTTTAGAAGGTAAGCGTGCAAAGCCAAGTTAATTTCCAACGATCCAATGATGGAAAATAAAACCGTTTAAATCACTTTGTAAAATACTTGTCTTCGTAACAATGCAATTCATTGCACACTACCGTAAAATTATACTCTGGGAGGCACATTTACTGTCAGAATCATCTTTGCTTTGAATCCTAGAAAGTGAGATTTTCTCAGTAAAACTGTATGTACTGTATATACCTTGATTCTGGAGGAAAACATAAAGAGCCAGATGTACGAAATCACGGGTTTGTGATTCCCTAATACCGAATTGCGATTCCTGGTACCGAATTTTAGAGAGTCGCTATTAGGAAATCGCAAACAGAGATGAACTACAGTGGGGGATATTCACAAGAACGTGCGATAAACATCGCCAAAATAGGCTAACGCAATCTTTCATATCGCCGTCTATTGCGGGAAAATAACTCTGTGTCAACGTCGTATTCACAACACGGCGGTAACATGCAATAGTTTCCCGATAACGCCTCAAATGTCCGCGATACAACTACTGCGACGGCAATAAAAAAAAACCCGAACGCGAAAAAAGTCGCGATGGGCCCAACCGCGATGGAAAAATCGGCGACAAGCAGCGCCAGGCTTGCAATTCCCACGTCAGGCGGGAAAAATCACCATAAAAGCAGCAAAAAAAACAAACAAAAAAAACATAACAACTGCGAAGCACAATGGAGGCAGCCGGAGCAAGTACAGAGGACAACACGAACCCCACAAGCCCCACGGAGGACCAGCCTGGGACCTCGGGGTCAGGGAAGGGCAAGGAGAAGAAGAAGAGGAAGACGCGGTTCAGTCCGCAGGAAAACAGGATCCTGATTATGGAGGTGATAGAACACCATCAACAACTGTTCGTCACCTCCACTGTGTCATTGGCAACAAAAATGGAACATGGCAGTCCATCATGGACAAGGTGAATGCAGTCGGAGTGCTGAGGAGGACAATGGACGAGGTCAAGAGGCGCTGGAATGATGTGAAGCACAAAACCAAGCTGAAACTCGCAAACAACCGCAAAGCAGCAATGCAGACTGGGGGTGGGAGTCCTGCGCCACAGGAGGAGCTGGATGAGATGGAGGAAATGGTGTCCACAGTCATCAGTGTGGAGACGGTGGCAGGAGTCGGGGGACCGGACACTGCTCAACATGACCTGACACAACAGCAACAGGGTGAGTAACCATCAGGGACTGGGGGCAAGGGGGAGATGGGCACAATGGCACACATGCACAATGAAGTATAGCACACTGCACAACCACAATGACTCTGGATCATGTCCCTGATCTCCTTGCCATACTGCAGCACACATAGAAACAGCAAGTAGTCCCCCGTCCACAATGTGCCCAGAGGGGCCCTCCCCACACATCACCAATCTCACACCAAACCCATGCACATGTGCTGAACCCAGCAAAGCTGCGGATCCGTGAGCCCCACTGACAATGCAAGTGACACTGCATGACGATGAGCATGTCTGCAGGCCACTCATCATGACATGTTGCACGCCACGACACCGAGGTGGCTGAGTGTGGTCCACATCCGGAATGGAGCAGGTCACACACTGACACATCCACGTGCACAAACAACCCCTGACAGCAACAAGACATCTGCGGACAAACCATGCCCAAGAGTCCCAACTCCCACCAAGAGCCCAATTTACCCAAGTATGCAACATCTCAGCACTGCATAAGCACAGAAGTCAAAGGCACACCGCCTGAAAAGGAGAAGGCCAAGCAAAGTCTGAGCTGCAGGGGCGACTCTCCCACAGTGCAGCACACACACAAGAATCAGAGCACATCAACATTGACAACAATGTGGTACAAACTGCAACACTTCCACAACAGAACAGAGGACACAACTGCTGCCGGCTATGGGTAGAAACTGGCCAATCACATTTGGCATAGCAGGAAACTGTGAAATGATAATGGACAAGTACAACTCCACATCCCTGATGGTGCACAAATGTCCACTGTCCCGCTTCAAATAGGCAGCTCCTCCTAAACAGTCACAATGTACATTGTCATGCAGTCTGTTTGGAAACTTGGCCAATGCGTGAACATACATGGAACACACTGTTAAACTGCATCTCCCCTTTACATTGCAGAGGGAGAATCATCACCTCCTGCAGAGCAGACCGAACACCTCCTCACTGATGACGAGAAGGACTTCCCCACCTTCGACACCGATGCCCTCCAAGAGCTCTTGGACAGCTTCGGCACTCCACCTCCAGGAGCAGGGCAGCCCAGCTGCATCGAGGAGACCCCACCCCTGCACAGACCACACAGCAAGAAGCACCCACCACCCTGGCTGTCTCCCAGGATCCCCACGACCAACACATGGCATTTCAACGCCGTGTGTTGGAGGGCCAGAAGGAGATGGCTGAGCAGATGCGGGTGGGGTTCGAACTCATGGCAGCCAAACTTGATGCCATCCATGGGTGTCTATGTCCCATCAGGGACCACTTACAGTCCCTAATGGACACCCACAGTCCGCTCCATGGTCTCCAACGAGCCATAGCTGACATCGCTGGAGTCATGACTCGGAGACAAGAACACCTGTCTAGTCAGAGTGGCTCCAGCGATCTCAGCCGTGAGTTGGGACACATGCGGAGGCTCATGGAGGACATGGTGCGGATGGAGGCGGAAAGGATGGCTGCCACGGCTGCACATCAGCGAGATGTAGCTGGGATCTTCCATGCCCTGCAGATCCTCATCATGGCATTGCTGCCACAAGGCCTGGCGCAGATGAATGCTGCTGCTCCTACACCATCCACATCTCTGCCCCCTGATGTGTCAGTGCCCCACAGTGCAGCAGACATTCCACCTCCGGCACCTGATGTGTCACTGCCACACAGTGCGGCCGACAATCCACCTCCGGCCCCTGATGTGTCAGCGGCACACAGTGCTGCAGCCGAAACACCACCACCCACAGGTGAGTCACATCACACATCAGAGGACGATGATGTGGATGAGACTGCCGTTGTGGTAATTAGGAAGCGGTAGCATATGGCCTGTTTCAGCTTGGTTCGGCCCTTTGCATCATCACCTTCCACTGTCCCCCGATACACTCTGCGGCACTCACCTTGGACCTCGACATGGACTGCCATATTCTGTTTGGTTACCAATGACACAGCAATCAGACTGCGGACTGAACTCTTCCTCTTCCTATGAACTTGTCCTTCCCTAATGGACTCTGGCTGGCCCTCCACGGGGCAACAATGTCAAGTGGGGTGTGCATGGCCCTGTACTGCTCCAGCTGCAACACTCCACTGGATGTGAATAAAACATTCAAATTCACACAGATGTGTCATGTCTATGATCCTTCAAGTATGACAGTATGGATGAATGTAGGGTCACTGATTCCCCCTCACGTCCATTTTGCACATGTTGTGGGGCTTGGGTCACAGGGGGCAACATTGCCGATTGCGGTCGGGGTGGCGCAGACACTACAACGGAGACACACGCATTGGATACTTCCTTGTCGAGGCCAGAACTGAACCACTCCCAGAGCCCCGGGCTCATTGTTCACACTCCTACGCTGGACTGGCATACGCCAGCCCAGCCCACTCCGCTTACGCTCACAGGGGGTGATGACACAGCTACATGTCCCAGGTCTTCCCTGTAGTGATCTGCTGGTCACTGGTCTAGTTGTCAGCATGCCACAGCCACTCCCTGAGGGCTGGTTTACACCCACCCCACACCCATCCAGCACAGGCGTCACAGGACATGTGACCCTGCCAATAAAGAGGCACACCACAGCACATCCCCCACTGCCGGAGGTGACATGATGGCGTCCGCATCCACGGAACTCAATCATGAAGGGTCCGATGACTTGCGTTGCACTGAGTTAGTGGCACCCGATGTCCTGCGTCCGTCACTGGCCTACCGCTACGTGGCGATGACTTGCGGTGCACAGAGTTAGTGGCACCCGATGGCCTGCGTCCGTCACGGGCCTACCGCCACGCGGCGATGACTTGCGGTGCACAGAGTTAGTGGCACCCGATGGCCTGCGTCCGTCACGGGCCTACCGCCACGTGGCGATGACTTGCGGTGCACAGAGTTAGGCCCACCTGAAGAGCTGAGCGGGTGTGCAGCCTGCGATGATGCGTTGGCCCCGATATGGCATCCAGCAAATCAAGACTCGATTTGAATTGTGAGCCCTGATGGACCGCAGGGTACGCGCAGGCAGCAGTCAGCACACACATGACTCCGCGGTGCGGTGCCGCAGGGTGCGCTGGGGCCTGTGGCGCGGTATCCATCGATCGACTGAGGAGGTTGCACCGGCACGTGGAGGGCCCTCTTGGAGACACGCCCGGTGGTGGCAGGTGAGCATTGAGGCCTGGGTGCGCAGGGGAGGGCAGTCATCGCTGGGCGGTGGACTGGCCTGGGGACCAGGGCTGGGGTGCAGTAGGTGCACAGGATCGCGCAGGCACCACCGGTCATGGCGGCGGACTCGTGGCTGGGTGGGGGCGCCGCCCTGGCAGACACGACCCTGCATGCACTGACGAGATGTGCGCGGGTTGGCTTGGGACGTAGTCACCTCGTCTCCAGTGTGAATACGGCCGTTGAATGTGGTCGGGCACGTGTGTGTAGGCCTATGGTCACGATATGGCGGACACAGAGACACACACAGTAGTTACTGTGGTGGCCATCCCGGCACTGGACCACGTCCAGGGCCCCGGGCTATTCATTCGCGACATATGCCGGCCAAGGCCGCTCCGCTCAGACTTACAGGGGGGACCACATGGCTACATGTCCAAGGTCTTCCACACTGCCTGGGGTAACCTGTTTGTGTCCACTGTCCACTACACTGCAAACACCAGCAGTAGATGTCCACATGGACATGTCTGTGCTCTGCATACTGCAGTCTGTCCAGCACATCTCCGTCACACTTGGCATTGTGTCCTTTCTTATTGCTGGGTCACTTGCCTCCTTCGCACATTCTTGGTTCCCACCTCTCCCCACATTCTGCAATTGTGTGGCAGAGGGGCTCTGCCTTTGTGGATGGTTTGTCTGCATGTCTGGCCCCTGTTACCACGGTTACTTGTGTTGTCGTGTCCTGTAGTTCGGCATGTTGGTTGGCATGTTGTATGTGATTTTGTTATGTGTGCTCTCCCACAGTTGTGAGTTGTGTGATTGTGGAGTTGAGGTGTGTGGTGTGTTCAGTTAGTACTTACCAATGAGCAGTGCATTACCATAGGTGCCATCCTGGAAGCGCTGGTTGATGATGGACTGTCGGAAGTTGTATGTATCATGCACACTGCCTGTGAAGTTGGCGACGACATTGGTGAACTGTCCCCGGTGGTCCACTATTGCCTGCACATTGATGGAATGTGTGTGCTTTCTGTAGCGGTAATTGTGTGCAGGGTCGGCAGGGGGCACAAGTGGTACATGTGTACAGTTAATTGCCCCCGACACGTGCGATAAGGCAGCTATGGCGTAATTCCCTTGCATGGTCTCCAGCTGCTCATGCACAGCATGGGGGAAGTGAAGGTGCAGGGGTATCAGGATGATACAAACCGTGATGTTTACAGGTATGATGAATCCTGCATGATGAGACCGTAACAGATGTTTGTGTGGTCGTAACCTTCCTTTTCTTTCCTGCGGAGGTTACGAGCACACGGACTTCTGTTACAGTATATTTGGACTGGATTCATCATACCTGTATGCATTCCGGTTTGTCCAAGTGCAATACACTGTACCAGATTACGTTTGTGACTATGAGGACGCTTGACCATTGTCACCATTTCTCCAACAGGTTTCTGACTCCTGATTTCGGGATATGGAATGGTATTGGATCCACACGTTGCCCTGGTGATGTTCCCGTTGGGAATGGAACACGTTGGCTGAGCTTTTCGTCTTGTTGTTTATGTATTTGTAATAAAGTTCTGTTTTTCCACTACCGTTGACTACTGGACTTCATGACCTGGGGGAGGGTCCGGGGGAGGGTGCGGTGGGTGTTGTGGCCCTCTTGGGTCTCCAGGCTGCATGATCATTGTCTCCATGGCATCTGTTGGTCTTCAGATGTGGCTCTAGGCTGGGCTCCCTTTCATATTGCAGGTTGTCGTCCTGCTTAACACCAGTAAAAGGCAGGTGTTGAATCCCTGCTGCTAACACGCCTTATCGCCTGTTTTCAGATCGCATCGCTGATCTGGCTGGTCGTTGAGAATATCGCGAAGTGTTGTTTTCGTGTGTTTTTGCACGGGAACGCCTACTCTGCATATCATTAGCGTTAGTTGTCGCTCTCATCCATGGCAATGTGTTTTGCGGCAGCTATCGCAGGTAAACTGGCGATGTCGGCAGTTTGCACCAGCTTGTGAATAGCCGATGAGTCTATACGCCACTTTTGCAGCGCTAAAGTGCTGATAAATCGGCGATGGCTCCTTGAGAATATGCCCCTGTGTGTTTAACACTGCTTGCGATTAACAGTGGGTCACAATTGACCTATCTAATTAATTTTCATGAGGTAGGTCACAATTTCCCAATGAGAATCACTAAAACACAGGGATGGTGGCATGCTGGGGACAGCAGACCACGATGTCTGTGTTTGGTTTCAAAGAAAGCAATTTATTTTTTATTTTTTAAATGCAGCCCATTTTCCTTAAAGGAAAGCAGGATGCATTTCAAAAGAAAAATGAAAAGTTTTATTTCATTTTTTAAGAGAAGGCAGTGGTCCGTGGGACCACAGCCTGCTCTTAAAAATGTTTTTGCATGCATTCACAAAGGGAACGGGCCCCTTGTGGACCCCTTCCCATTTGCGAATGGGTTACCACCAACTTGAAGTTGGTGGTAAAATGCGAATGTTTTGTGACCGCATTTCCGGTTGCAAAACATTCATACATACTCCTTGCGATTTGGTATTAGGGATGGTGCGCCCTAATACCAAATTGCAAAACCAATTTGCAATTCCGTAATAGGTTACTGAATCACAAATAGGGCTTTGTACATTTAAAAATGCTCTTATCTGGTCG
The DNA here is from genome assembly GCA_963921515.1 of Calotriton arnoldi. NCBI lineage: Eukaryota > Metazoa > Chordata > Amphibia > Caudata > Salamandridae > Calotriton > Calotriton arnoldi. The sequence goes on from CAWUFW010023592.1 coordinate 29,492, forward strand.
CAGACGTCCAGATTCTGTGAATCTGGCCGTTTGCAAGCTGAAAAAAGCTTTGTACATCTGGTCCTAAACGTTTTGTGCGAGAATCAAACGTTTAGTATATAAAATTTCATAGACCACTTTTATCTACGCAAAATATTAGATTTGTGTGTTATACAAATATGCCTGGCAAATTATAACATTTGTGGTGCAGGGCAGCACAGCAAGTCACCTTGCTGCTCTGCACTGCGACACAGGGAAGGTCAGGAATGCACCGTATTTATCTAATACGGTGCATTTCTGTCCTTTTCCCTTGCGCTAGCGCCATTTTGGCAGCCTCACGCCAACACAGGCACCCTTGCACCATGTTGCAAGAGTGTCTATGTTTTTGGCAGCATTGTTTTTGTGCAGGAAGGGGCAACTTGATCCTGAGAGGCTTTTTCCTCTTTCTATGTGTGCTGCAGAATGTAGCACACATAGAAAGAGGACAAAGTAAGGAGAAAAAAAGATATTTATCCTCTTTACGCCTCTCCTGGGAAGGCATAAGATTTTGGCGCATTTCCAGGTTTGCAGTCCTTGTAAATCTGGGAATGCATCAAAGTTCATGGGAGTTGTGTTGGAACACCCACTGCAATGCAAGGGTACCCCCTATGGATTTGTTTTTGAGGTCTGGGAGAAAGGGGGAAAACAAAAATAAGAAATTAATACAAAGACCTCCCACTAGACCTATATCATTTTTATATAGGCTAACAATAGCTCTATGGGGCTATCCACAATGAATACATAGCAAGCAAACACTATTTATTTTTTTACATAAAATGTATTTTGTTCCAAAGTCATCATTTCATCATTTATATCAAAAGAGAGTAAAAACATTCACTATCTCTATAATTTCTTTCCACATTTCTTTTATATGAATGTTCGACAATTTCATTTTTTTCAACAGTTCAGCATAGACATTGCTTTTTTGACATGGACAATGCTATCTGCGTCGTTCATATACATATGTATGACCCTACAAATTGACCACACTTGCATACTGGCCTCTCACACCAACATACATACTCATTTATTCAACAAACCATATCATACCCGCCCAAGATCGCATACACTATTATGATCACCAAGGGGACCGCAAAAATACAGCCTCCGTGACAGTGTTGTGGGTCAGGCATTTCAACGCACGTTTCAGTGGGTATTATCCGTTTTGGACCACCTTCTTCAGGAACACTAGTACAATAAAATAAAGGCGAGTGGTAGGGTTATAGCTTCAAAATGTGGAAGTATTATTTTTGCAAAACAGGGGATTGCCTGTCTGATATAGTTATATCCACCAAGTCATTCAAATTGTGAGACATGGCACGCGTATCCATGCTGTGCTGATATTCTGTTTGTCCACAAATATCTATCCCAATGCAGATCATCAGTGTAGTGGCAAAGTCTTTTAGTTGGCCACTAGTCGGACTGTTTTTAGTGTTTACATGGCAGCTGTCCAGAGTACTTCCTTCGCAGTCATTGTTTTCAGACAATTATGTCAACAGCATGTGATGATCCACTACTGGAGTTATGAATATTTCCAATTTCAATTCAGACAAAAAATCATAGGCTTCTCTAAGTGGCGAAGTCCGGACAGACGAGGTTCACCCTTCTAAGCGGGCGCCTACTGCAATGCCCATGGATTGCCTACCCGGGGCAGAGTAGAGCAACACAGTGATTTGTGCTTTGTTGCGATACTCCAGATTTATGAATGTGACTTAGAGGTTTGCGTAGCGCATGTACCACATTGAGTGGTGCAAACGCGATCCAGGCCTCTCATAAATATGCCCATAGGTGTTATATTTTATTATTAAAGCCAGAGGGCATAACGACTACAATCTTTCCAATGGAATTAGAATTGTTGCGCCTTTGGTAGCACAAGACCTACTCACTAATGGTACAGCGAACCTGGCACTGTGAACCAGAAGCTCTGCACTTATGGCTGGACATTTTATAAAGGTCCTTCCTTGGCATCAAACAAAACCAAAATGTATCAGTGAGTTGAAAAAGTTAATGCATTAAGGATGAGAGCATTTTGTGACAAGTATAGACCCTCTCTCTCTCTTTCTCGCGCGTGCTCTCTCTCTTTCTGACACACACACACATACACCCCCACACACACATACACACACACAAACACACACATTTAGATTGAATTACTTTCAGTCTTGAGCTTCAAATGAATGAATAAATGAAATCAGTTCATAATGTGCACAGCTGTCGCATCAGTCATCTGGGCACTGGGCACAACTGGCTGCTAGGAGGTCAATTTATTACTCTGTAGAAAGACAAACTGCTTCATTGTCATCGACTAAAAGGTAGACCACTCCATGTATTAATTGCCAGATAAGGAAACAACCATACTGTCACACAGATAGGGTGGGATCTGAGTACTTGAAAATATAAGCTCAAAGATGCACAAAGCAAACGAGAGGGGGCATTGCAGTAAAGTTCACTGCATATGAAGAAAGTGCTCATGTTAGAGATGCCTCAGTGGCAAAATCAGAGGGCATACAAATCCTTCTCTGCTTAAGAGAGAGCAAGTGAATCTTTGCTAAACATAAATAAACTGTAAAACAGTGAGTTACCCTGGAGTCAGCAAACTTTGGGCATTCTGTATGGTCTGTAGTCTCTTTATGAATAGCCTTTGTATACTGTGGTACAGAGCGTTCATATAGTACAGCCTAGACATACTGGCCTGGGGTTTTCTTGCCGGGAAGATACCACTTTATAAACTTGAGGGATAAAAGAAAGAGACTCACTAACCAAAATCTTATGCTGCACACATTGGATGCAGTCTGGGGAGCAGTGATCAAGGACTAAGCCCACAAATGCCTAGCAGGTCCACTTCTAGATTGAAGAGAGTGATGGTCAATGAGGCGGAGGTCCTAAATCTGTTCCCATTCCTGAGTGAACAAGATGAATCAAGGCTAAATTACCCTCCTGTGTATTTGAAACGGCCATCTTTCATGTGGCATTCCCCCAGATTTCTTTCTTCTTTTACTGAACTTATTTTTAATGGCCAAAGGACACTGCACAGTTTACCCCTGCTAACCAGAGGTAAATTGCTTGCCCTCTCCCTTTAAACATGGTCAAATTGACATGTTCCTAATTGGCACAGTATTTTACACCCCTAGAATATGGTACTACATGCACCTAGGGCCTGAAAATTGAATGCTAGTAGTGGGTTGCAGCACACATTGTGACACCCACTAAAATAGCACTAAAAAACACATCTCCAGGCCTGTCCCTGGAACCTGGGTTTGCAGTTTTTAACTGCCATTTCAACAAGGTCAAACAAACCTTTCACCAGGCCTAAACCTTTTTTTGTTTTTAATAATTTAATGTCACCTGTAAGGTAGGCCAAAGGGCAGGGTGCATGGTATTTAAAAAGAAGGACATGTATATGTAATGATTTTTATGTCGTGGGGTGAAAAACCCCAAAGCCATTTTTCATTGTGGCAAGGCTGGCTCTCCTATAAGAAAACACTGGGTTACAATATAACAACTTATGCTGGTTACTTTCCCTTTGAGAGCAGCTAGAAAGATTATTCAAGGACTCATATTAATATGAATTTAGAATCCAACTTAATGCTCAAGTCGGATTTTTATTACTATTTTAAAAAGACTAGAAAGTTGCCATTTCTCTGCCTAAGCCAAAAGGTCCTTTCTGCCTGTGTCCAGTATCAGATGATGGTTATTTGGCTCCCCTGTGGTGAGAACACCACCTTTCCACCCATGGAATGCCTCCCTGGGGCAGAGTAACACAACTCAGCAATTTGCACTGCCTTGCATTACTCTAGATTTATCAAGCCATGCAGGACCGTGGCGTGATAAATTTCACTTAGCTTGTGCACCCCTTTGGGTGGTGCAAGGCTGACATAAAACCTTGACAAATCTGGACCCAGTTACTACAATGTTTGCCCCTGACTTTGGCTCCTTAGGAAAGACTGTACTCCTTTTGATATTCTACTGGGAGTTTTTGCTTGGCTCTTTCCTCTTCACTGATGTCAGGTAGACTTTGGTGCTTTGTTTATTTACTTCAGCATTGTATTTATCTTTACTCAAGGGCTTCAACACTGCCAAGGAGTTTTTGCCCTTTGTGGCGTTTCCTCCTAACTCTTAGGGAGATACTTGACACCTTTCTGTATTATTAAGTGCAGGGTGGTACTGTGGCTACTAAGAAGAGTCACCCTTTCTTCAGACAACTTAACGGACATCCAGTCATTTACAGTGTTTCTTTGTGAGTAGCTGGCCACAGAGTGCTTATTTGTGATGTAAACTTTATCATTAGATTTTGTCATATAGTAAGTAAACGGTTACAGCAGTGCTACTTGATATTTAATTTTAGCATTGGTGTGTTTCCTTTGTAATCAGGAGGATGGAATCTCTGTGTTTTGCTGATTGGCATGCATCTGCATATCTATTGGTCATGTGTTTTTTCAGGGGCCTTCATTAGGATGTGGGCTCTTTCAGTACTTCGACATGTGTGTATTATGTAATATAACAACCAGAATAATACACCAATGTGAAGCGGTCATGGATGACCTTCAGAGTGTGGTTTCCAGAAGTCCTATTAAGAGGTCTTTAAAGTAAGGCAAACAGGTGAAATCAAATAAGTAAGTAAGTAAATAATATGCTTATAGAGCGCACAAATGCAGAGGCGTCTTGGCGCTATAGCAGGACACTGAATTAGCACCAGGCGGAGTAGCTTACTTCTGTCTGGAAAATAGCCATGTCTTCAACAATTTCCTGAACCGAGGTCTAGAGGGTTGGAGTCTGATGTCGTCAGGAAATTCATTCCATAACCTAGACGCATGATATGTCAGACTTTTTCCTCCCCATCTGGCTCTTTGTATTCTGGGTACCTTTGTTAGCTGATCTAAGATAACGCCTAGGGGTATACTGCTTGATTTAAATGTGGCTTGTGGACTCTTCTCAATTACTTTCTCAGAATCATAACTATATTTGAAGTGTGCTCAAGCTGCCACCATGATATCACTATAATTCTGGCTCTGTGTGGGCCAAAATGGAATGGTTCCTCTAAATACAACTTTTATGTAAAAACATTGATCACTCATAAATTAGATAAAATTCCCCAAAAAGCTCCATGATTTCAAAGTGTTTCATATTTTTAGATAACTCACCAGATTTCCTTCATTATTTTGTCTCCTGGTGAATGTAATACATCTAGTGAAACTATATTGCAAGGAGCTGAAGACTATGGAATCCAATGTTTCACTCCCACTAGATAATACCCTCTGGGGTATATTTACAAGAAATGGTACTCCTCTGTTTTGCCGCAGTGGAGAGCCAAATATTTTACTGCCACGGTGCGACTGTTCCTAACACCATGTTAATGTCGTATTTACAATACCATAGAAACAAAAAACAGGAGTACACCCGTTAACCCAGTCGAGACCCGGGTAGAGTATGCAAACAAAAAACAAAGTCTCAACCGGTAATCATTCACAAGGCAATTAAACAGAAGAATAAATCAAACAGAGAGATGGACAAAAGGGAGACGAAAGGAAATCGTAAGAAGACAAAAAAGGGTTCTTATTTGCAAGTAGTTATATCAGCAGCACTACAGTACAATGTATGTATAAGTAACCACAAGTGGGTTGCGCACTTATCATGCTTGTGACAGTGAACGAGCGCAGAGTCACAATAAGGTGAAGAAACAGCGTGAACGGCGCAAAAATACAACAAAATTGGTGGTCAACAACACAGGATGAAGGTATATATAAGGTAAGTTTTCCGCTTTAAATTATTTAGGTTGACCACATTAATACCAGAAGTAACGCTGGGTGGTCGACGGCGTTTCGACCTGTCTGAGTTCAGGTCATCATCAGGACCAGGTTACTTAGATCGTTATATTGCTGTATAGGTAAAGAAAAACAAGAATGAGTCCCAGGGGCCAAGAATGGTAAAAAGGCCAATTAGAGAAAAGACAAGGTAGAGCAGAGGAAGAGAAAACTACCTGAATTGGTAGTGGACAGTCCAAGTCGAAGGGCAAGGGAGGGAAGGCTGTCCAGGTATGTTCTAATGGGGAAAGGACAAGGTACTAATGCGAGAGAGAGATAAATAGTAAAGCCGGGTGGTAGTAGCAGGAAGGAGGGATCCATACCTGCGGAATATCAAGCTGGCGTGACAGCATAAAAACAATTATGGTCCAAGTGGGATGCACTGCGTAATTGCAGGCAGAAGCATAACAAATGGCTGGGGCGTTTATGCATGCGGTCCAGAGGTCATGGCCAACATCGGCTGTGAGAGAAAGAAGGGGCTTGATTAAATATGAGGAGTGAAGGACTTACAATTGAAAACCGGCATGCCTAGAAAAAGAAAGGTAGTACACATACCTAAAGTGTCCAAAACGAGGTCGTTATTGGAAATGTGGTCCTTGTCCTTGCAGTGGATAATATGGCTGGCGGTGTGAAATTGAGCGGGCGGGGATCCGCTGCATAAACGAAGCCACAGGGAACAAGTGTGGTCCTAGTGAAACACCAAATGGAATGAGGCCGTTAGTCTGGCCGGTGTGGAGGAAGCGGGCGAGGAGGCACAGCGTAAGCGAAGCCGTTGGAAACAATTGCGGTCTTTGTGGGAAACCAAATTAATAAAGCAGGCCAATGTGAAAGGAGCGGGTGAGGAGGCACCGCATGAACAAAGCTGCGGGGAGCAATAGCGGTCTTCGTAGGAATTAACAAACGGGCGAGTTAAGCTCCGCGTTATGGAGCCTACGGCAATGGTGCAACGCTAAAGGCCGGCGTCTGCAGCTGCCTTAGAACAGGAAGAGGGTGGGTCACGTGATGTGGGCAGAACTAGCCCGGAGAGGGAAAGACATTATGTGGTGCCCCAGGGGACAATCAAATGAAAGAAACAAGCGAAATATGGCACCCGAGGCAGTGACAAGTTAAAACAATGTAAAAGTCCATAGAAGGGAGCTCTGTATGTACAATATCAATGCACTTATATTTAAACAAAGTCTATAGAAGGGAGCTCTGTATGTACAATAACAATGCACTTATATTTAAACAAGTCACAAGAAAATTTCACGCTAATGCTGCAAAAGTGACGTCTGGCCAATTTGCGGCTAGAAAATAGACGCTACCTTTCCTAGCGTCACATTTGTGCGCTTTGCAGGGGAAAAAGTCTGCTCCGTGCAAAAAAAAATAACACTTACCTGAAAGCAACATTGGAGCAGCCAGGAGTGAGAACAGCCCAGGACAGAAACCCCACTACCAGCCAGCATGTCCAGCCAGAGTCCCAGGGGAAGAGGAAGAGGAAGTGCAACTTCAGTCAGGAGGAGAATGAAATACTGATCACGGAGGTGATGGAGCACCAACACCAGCTCTTCATCAGCTCCAAAGTGCCATTGGGGAGGAAAAAGACCATATGGCAGACCATAGTTGTTAGAAACGGGGTCTCTAGTTGGCAGAGGTACGCACCTTGTCCAAGTAGGGACCCTTCCTTCTAGTCAGGGTAAGGGGATTATACTTCTAAAATATCTCCTGCTCGCCCCCTTGGTAGCTGGCATGAGCAGTCAGGCTTAACTAAGAGACAATGTGTAAAGCATTTGCACATAACACACAGTAATACAGTGAAAACACTTTGAAAGGACACCAAACCAGTTTTAGAAAAATAGCCAATATTTATCTGTATAAAACAAGACCAAAACAATAAAAATCCAACATACAGTAATCACAATGCGAATATTGCAAGAATAAATTCAAAATACAGTTCCTTTTTTTTTTCTTCTTCTTTTTTTCTCTGAGTTATATATAGCGCAAACTTGACCGAAGGTATCAGAATGCTTTACATGAGCACCAGCTGCGTTACATAAAGACACATTAATTTTTTTGGTTAGGCACGGGAGATCAAGTGATTTGCCCAGAATCAGGATGCTGAGCATCGTTCCGGAGACCTGAACCCCGTTCCCCTGATTTGAGGTCAACCGCCCCAGCCGTTTGGCCACATCCTCTCCTTGAAGTTGATAGCTCCGTCTGAGGTTATCACGGCATCGTAAACAAACAAATCCAACAGTTCAGGCCCACTGCGGAGTCGCGGGCCAGCTACGGTGTTGGGAAGACCTGCAAACAGTACCTTGGAAATGCCGGGCATCGAGGATCTTGCGATAAGATCCAAAGATGCAGCGTTGGCAGGCTTCGGCTTTGAGGTCGGTGCAGGAGTCGACTGGCCCTTGAAGTCACAAGTATTGCAGATCAAACTCCGTGAAGTTAGGAGCACTGGCGTCGGGCTGCGGTGCGAAGTGCAGTAGTGCGGTGTGCAGTACCCTCAGGTCACTGTGCAGACAGCAGCTCAGTGACGTGTCCAGTGGCATCAGTGAGACCAGGACTGCGGTGCGAAGTGGGGCAATGCTCATCGCGGTGCTGGCAGGTCACAGCGGCATCGTTGTTGCTGAAGTGCTGACATCGGCAGAAGATCTGAAGTCGATGGCGCCGGTATCGGTAGGCCAAGGCTGCAGTGTGGGATGGGGCGGTGCATCAAGTAACTTATGAGCGGTGCCCTCAGGCCATGGCGCGGGCAGCAGCATCGATGTCGGCATTAAGTGGGGTCAATAGGGCTATGAGGGCGGAGATGTGAAGCGAGGCGGGGCAAAGTGCGGTGCCCTCAGGACACTGTGCAAGCAGCGGCTCAATGGTGGGGTCGATCGGCATCATCGGTAAGACAAGGGTTGTGGTGTGAAGTGGGGCGATGCTATCTGCAGGGCGACAGGTCACGGAGCCGGCAGTGGCGTCGTTGACAGCATCGAGCTGGTTTTCCCTCTGTGGCAGCTGAAACAGACAGCTCCAGAAGCGGGTACCCAGACGATGGTGAAGTCTTTGGTGTCCTTAATCAAGGGGAGTGAGTGCTACTAATTTGGAAGAATCTGGGTATTTTCAATGTTTACCCGAAACCCTCAAGCAATCCCTGCCATTGATGGTGTATGTAATCACCACTGTGGTATGTCGTTGGGCAGCATCATCATTGGGTTTCGCACCTAGGAACTCGCTTCCCTAGGTGAGTACCACCTCCTCTTGAGGGAAAGTACTGGTGGGATCCATCTGATAGTATCTAAAATTACCTCCTGTATTTCAGGGAATATCTTTAATGTGGGTGGAAGATACAGGAGTAAGATTAAAAATGATGTTTTTGGATGTGTTAACTATGTGTAACATCATACATAGGTGGTCAACTTGTTTCGGCCTTTAAGTGCTGCATTGCAAAACAGGGTCTGGGCCTTCATCAGGACCTTATTCAAGTACAACGGATCCCTCACTGTTTGATGATCCTTATTCTTAATCTTCTTTTGGACATGTAAGTCATTTACTTACGTGTCTTCAAACCGAATTGGGTTTTTGGAAAGTGATTCTTTGCTTCTTTGAGCCTTATACTCCTATTTGGCTTGCCTCATAGGTATCAGACAAGGTGGGGAACTCCTTTGGCAACTTGCAATTTTTCAAGCATACTGTGCGAATGCCTACGCGGTCCTCATCCGTCCTCCAGCCAGGAGGAGTTCCCGCCTCGTCTGATACCTATGAGGCAAGCCAAATACGAGTATAAGGCTCAAAGAAGCCAAGAATCTCTTTCCGAAAAAAACAATTCAGTTTGAAGACACGTAAGTAAATGACTCATAACAGGACACACTGCTAGCTATACTGAACACTTGGGGAGCTCTCTTGTGCCTACCATCTGTGCCCTCAGCCCGGGGAACCGGACGCCTTCCATACCGGGGAGCTGCGAGTGCCGCGAGTGAAGCGGACTACAGCATCCAGATGCCCCAGAGGCACGCACTGCGCACCGGACATCAGGACGCGCCCGGCAGCGCTTAAATCATCCACTGGGCTCCCGCAGCGCGTGAGCTCTCTTGTGCCTACCATCTGTGCCCTCAGCCCCGGGAACCGGACCCCTTCCATACCGGGGAGCCGCGAGTTCCGCGAGTGAAGCGGACTACAGCATCCAGATTCTCCAGAGGCACGCACTGCGCACCGGACATCAGGACGCGCCCGGCGGCGCTTAAATCATCCACTGGGCTCCCGCAGCATGGGAGCTCTCTTGTGCCTACCATCTGTGCCCTCAGCCCCGGGAACCGGACCCCTTCCATACCGGGGAGCCGCGAGTGCCGTGAGTGAAGCAGACTACAGCATCCAGACGCCCCAGAGGCACGCACTGCGCACCGGACATCAGGGACGCGCCTGATGGCGCTTAAATGATCCACTGGGCTCCCGCAGCGCGGGTGCTCTCTTGTGCCTATCATCTGTGCCCTCAGCCCCGGAACCGGACCCCTTCCATACCGGGGAGCCGCGAGTGCAGCGAGTGAAGCGGACTACAGCATCCAGATGCCCCAGAGGCACGCACTGCGCACCGGACATCAGGACGCGCCCGGCGGCGCTTAAATCATCCACTGGGCTCCGCAGCGCGGAGCTCTCTTCTGCCTACCATCTGTGCCCTCAGCCCGGGAACCGGACCCCTTCCATACCGGGAGCCGCGAGTGCCGCGAGTGAAGCAGACTACAGCATCCAGACGCCCCAGAGGCACGCACTGCACACCGGATATCAGGACGCGCCCGGCGGCGCTTAAATCATCCACTGGGCTCCCGCAGCGTGGGAGCTCTCTTGTGCCTACCATCTGTGCCCTCAGCCCCGGGAACCGGACCCCTTCCATACCGGGGAGCCGCGAGTGCCGCGAGTGAAGTGGACTACAGCATCCAGACGCCCCAGAGGCACGCACTGCGCACCGGACATCAGGACGCGCCCGGCGGCGCTAAATCATCCACTGGGCTCCCGCAGCGTGGGACGCGCGTGGGACGCACCCAGGCGAAGCGGCAGACAGAGGCAGGGCAGGGCCACCCCCTTGGCAACAGCATAGAGCCCTGTACTGTTTACCACTTCACGCCATAACAGGGTAAGAGTTACATTTATTCACTTGACTTTAAAGGAACTTAGTGAACTGCACGGCAATCTATCCTCCTATCAACGCAGTGGCCTTATTCTGAACTATAATTGTGAATTCTTATGTCCCGGCCCAGTCCGCACCCTGATTGAACGATTTCAAAAATAACTCTTTTAAGTGGGTTGAACATTGACTCTACCTGTTCCCGAAGATCTATGGAGACCGTACGTCTATGAGTATCTTGATTGGTATAAATTATTGAACACCTTGCTTTGTAGTGTAAATTGCAGGCTAGGAAGGTAGTCTGTGAATAATATATAATTCAACATAGACCAGTTGAACAGTTAGTTTACTTTGCCTCTACCATAACTGTCGCCTCTGTCTTGTGGATATTGTAAAAGTGTGATAGTTTCCTTACTATCAGCCCTAAAAAATCTCTGTCGGCAAGTTTGAGCGGCTTGTGGACAGGATAATGGGAAAAAGGAAGGCAATTGATCCTGTTACAGGGAGGAAGAAGATGGCTAAAATTAGTAAAACATCAACCTCTGCAGCTGATAACTGTACTTTAGCAGCTATAGATGAGCTGATTGAGGAAGTTGAAACTATGTTAGCCAAGGGGGACAAAACGGTACCAAATGATTGTAAGAAAATCTCAACATACTTCAGTAAGCAAAGCAAAACAACCTCAATTAAACTAATCCCGAAGCAGAAAAAGTCCTATAGTAACCGTGCATTGTATACCGGAGACTCCCTTAATCATACAAGGTGATTCCTCCCAAAAAGACTCCCTTACACAAGCCTCTACTAGCCCGGTTGAGCCGAACATATCAACTAGGGACTCCATAAACTTGGAGTGCTCGAACAGATATGCAATATTAGCAGACGATCAGGAAGATCATATCGAAGTTCAATCAGAGGAGAGTGAGAGCACATTGCAGGTTACAATAGGGTCAAGAGAAGTAGGGACCCAAACAGACATGGAGGTTACTAAAGAAGCAATGGGGGATCTCTGCCAAAAGCTGGACTTTACACAAAAGGAGATAGAAGGGCTTAAGAGAATGTTATCAGACTTGATAAAAACCCTGCCTCTAGCTTATAAAGAAAATGGTAACATGTCAAACTCCCTTGCGAACTCTGGTGATAAAATCGAACTGACAAATAGAGCATGCAAGCGATCGACTCACCTACCTGGTGAACTTACTAAAAGAAAACAAAGGATCCAATAGATCAAAGTAGACATCCAATCAGGTCACTCCCTCATTTACCTAAACCAAATGTACATAGACCACAGCAGAATGAACTAACTTTTCCATGTAATTCCATGAACAATGAGAGGTGCGTGACACCTCTCCAGGTGCCCCAAAATAGACACAGGTTAAAACCACCTAGCAGAGACGACATAGAGTTAAAATCCATCACTGCCCAGGAAGAGGGAGTTAGAAGCCCCATACAGAATCCCCACCTATCAAACCAAACAAGGTCTACACACAAACCCAATAGGCATAACATCTTCTTGATACATTTTCCAAGACTAAACCGGGGAGCTAGAGAAGATGAGGATTCCCTAAAAATAAAGCGATCCACTGGATCAGACACAAACGTCAATGCCTCTCTGTAATAAAATCTGACATTGCAAGAGCTGAAAGGCTACAACAGCATGGTGGGAGCATGGACGACATAATGTTATCGTTCCACTCAAGGTCCATAGCAGAAAGCTTAATTCATATGAATATTCGGTCACATACTCTTTTGCTTCATCGATTAATATTAGGCAAAATATTTCAGAGTCAGCTACTAGTACCAATGCACAACGAGTAATCCAGAAGGACATGACCGTAATTTCTGTAGATCCATTGGTTAGTAATGAGCAGAACACTCCCGAACCAACCACTAACCCCAGCTTACTTCCGGTAGTCCAGGAGTCAATGGATCTGGACTCAGTAGATCCATCGACTTGTATTAACCACAATACTCCTGAGCTAATTGATAGTGCCAACTCACACCAAGTAATCCAGGAGACATTGAATCTAGATCTTGTTGATTGACTGGCAAGGGAATATAGGGGGAAGAGGACGACAAAGGGAGATCATCTTGAACTGGACACGAACTGTGCAAACCATAATCTTTCCTTTAGTCCCCAACTAAGCTCTGATGTCACTCTCCATCCAACACACCCAGACAGAGAAGATAATACATACTCAACTGAGGAGGGAAATACTTGTCTCTGACTAGATGGAACCCCAACCATACACTCACACTCGATCCCAAAATGGCTAAAAATAATTTCTTGGAACGTAGCAGGGCTAAAGCAAAAAATTAAGGAACCGGACTGGCAGAATTATATAGAGGGATTCTACCTCTGTCTCTTCCAGGAGACATGGGCCATAGAACTGCAGCATAAACTAGGGTACAGAACCTTCAGCATAGAAGCAGTACAATCAAAAAAAAGGGAGGGCATCGGGGGACTGGTAATATGGCTAAAAATCAACCTAAATGTTACCATAGAAACTGTAGTTACAGACTCATTAGACATCTTGGGCCTGAAATTTAGATTTTCTAATGCAACACAGCTGTACCTTTTTAATATCTATCTGAGACCCAGGGGTGCTCAAAAGAAGCACCATTGTTAGAACACTTCAAGGAGGTTCTGGGATCTATAGATCACAAAGATGTTACCATCATTGGGGGCGACTTTAACTGCTGTTACGAACCAATGGTGGGACTCGAAGTAGTGTCTGAAGAAGAAGATCAACTCAGAGGCATCCCCTTCTTCAGACAAAAATACAGCGAGGTGTACCACCTCTGCCATTCAAATGTTTCACTTCACCATCGAAAAAGGGTTTAGAGCATGCAATGGTCGGTTCCCTCGGATTTTGCTTGCGCAAAAACTTTTGTAAGAGGAAACACTGGGTCAAGAATAGATTACATACTTATTAGTACACCACACTGGGCACATGCATTGGACTTTAAGGTCGACAACAGATCGGAGAGCGACCATCTCCCGCTATGGTTGGATTTAGATGGAAAATACTTCCCATTCCATGAAACTCTGGAACTTGACCCAGGACTAGAATTAAGGCAGCCCCTGGTAACAAATAACCGAAGGTCAGTTAGATGGCCCACTATCTTAGACCAAGTCGAACCCCTAACTAGTATTTACAACACTTTTAGTGCTTTGGTAGGCTCCTACCTGGAAAAAGATCGTGAAATTGTTAAGATAACGGACATCCACAAAAAACTGGTAGAGGAAATACAAGTGAACCTAACTAAGCCCCAAACAAAAAGAGAACTGCAAAGGCAGGGGCATAGCCACCTAATCCTTGGTATGATAAGGAATGTAGACTGGCCAAAACTAGGCTTATTAGTGCCCTCATAAACAAAAACCGAATTGAGATTAGAGTAGAAAGAGCTAAATATAAGAAAATGCAAAAGATAGCCCAAAGAAACTGGGAAGACAGTATCTGGGAAGAGCTTATAACTGCGGCAAAAATAGGACCAAACCATGTTTTGGAAACTGATGACTCATGGAAGCAGATATGATACGACGGTTTCTGACTATTACTTAGATCCTACCACCTGGCAAAGACATTTTACAAACCTTTATGATACCACTGATGACTCAGAACTGGCTAGATACTCTCCATCTAATCCTTGGGGGTCCTTGTTTTTAAACCAAACAACACCACTACAGTTTAGTATGGAGGAGACCGCCCTTGCTGTAGCAGCTATCAAACCATCAAAGGCACCAGGTCCCAATAGAATTCCGGGGACCTTTTTAAACACAGTCAGGAAGTATGGGTACCGTACATAAATGAATTAACAAACGCAATAGCTAGGGGACAGGCGGTGCCAGCTTCCTGGAAGGGAGCCGAGATAGTCCCCATTTATAAAAGGGCAGCAGGGAAGACCCTGCAAATTATAGGCCTATAAGCCTGATAGATGTTCTACAAAAAGGTTTATGCAAAACAGATTTTAACTAGGCTCACTGATTGGATGACAGAAGAAAATGTACTATCATCATGCCAGGCAGGATTTAGGCACAAAACAAGCACATTAGACCAGGTATTTAGACTGATGATTATATGTTGGAAATACACCAGATTAAGATCTAGCCACTCTATATGTCGCCTTTATTGACCTAAAGGCGGCATTCGATTCCATCCCCAGGGCACAGTTGTGGGAATCCTTACACCAACAGGGTGTTCCTGATGAGATTTTAATCCAAATTATCAGACTACACCAAGACAACTACACAAAAGTGCGATGGGGCAAGGGAGGTGAGCTAACTGATGAGATTCCTGTCAAGAGGGGATTGCGCCAGGGCTGTGTCCTGGCGCCGACTCTATTCCTCTTGTATGTAAATGACCTGGTTGACCACCTGCAAAACTGTGTACATGATTCCCCTAAATTGGGAGGCAATCATATCTGCGCCCTAACATTTGCGGACGACACTATCTTATTGTCCCAAACACCTAATCGGCTTAGTAGAATTTGCTTTACAGCTTAAATGATTACTGTAAAGCAAAAGGTCTTGAGGTGAACCCAACAAAAACGAAATACATGACAATAAGGCGACATAGAAGTTTTAAGAATAAAATATACCTGAATGGTACAGAACTAGAACGAGTATCTAATTTCGTATACTTGGGGGTCACTTTAGACTCAAAACTTTCTTGGGCGCCACAAATAGAGTAGTCAAAGGCTATTTTAACACAGAACTCCATCCCTATTGTAAAAACAATCTGCAACATCCTCCAAAGCTATTACTCCAGCCCTGAAGTATACAAGGCCAGAGCCCAATCTGCTGCCCTATACGGTGCGGAGATTTGGGGAAGTGGAACCCTCAAACCCTTAACAATAGCAGAAAACAAAATCCTGAGAATGTTTGTTGCCCTTCCTCAACGTACTCCATTGATTCCCCTGACCTATGACTTGGGTATTAAACGCTTGGAGTATCTGGCAATTTGGAGAACTCTGTCGCTCTGGATCAGAACCTGGATAACACCGGAGCTAATTGTGTACAGAGAATCATTGATCGAACTCCTGGCACTCGACACTCAAACCACGTTCCCTGGTTGATCCACATTAGAAAGTGGCTTTTGGATCTAGGACTTAGCAGATATTGGTCGAACCCAAGTCTGCTGACTCCTGAGTCAAAAAGCGAAATTAAATTGTTATTTTGGGAATTTGTGAAAGACAAGGTAACTCAAAATGGTTCACATGGAAGTTTAACTACACAATTCCTTGAGTTTAAAACGACACCTCATCTTGAGCCATTTTTAGATGAGATAGAACCGCTACTGGCAAAGTGCTTATATTTGAAATTTAGATGTGGAATTTTACAACTAAACAGCTTTGTTGCAAAATGGTCAAGGCTACAAAACAAGGAGGGGGACCCTCGTTGTGCCTTATGTCAAATGGGGGTTGATGAAGATATTGCACACGTTTTGTTTTTCTGCCCAGCATACAAACCAGCTAGAAGAAAATGGATAAAACCATTAGCCAGGTGCCTTAGTGTCAGGAGAATGAATGTTATGCTGAGAATACTAAAAACTGACAACTCCTGCTTAATAGTCTTTAGTCTCAGCCGATTTCTACTGGCTATTAATTTTATAAGGAAAAAGGAGGGCAAAACCTATAACTTTATAAATCTGGCTGTTAATTCAAAGTATCTACTTAGATATAATGTTGTACAATCTGGCAGAAACAAATACGGCAAAACTCATAATGAACTGTATATTATGGTCAAGATTGAACGAAAATCTTAAAAGGAAATAGTAGAAGTGTTGGTGTAAAATTGAAGTCTTTTAAATCCACATGTACTGTATTAGTTTCCAGGTTTTTAGTAATAATTCAATGATTTTAAGTTTTGATAGTTTTTATTACAGGCATCTCATGGGATTTTAAAGAATATCTAAATTTTAGTAGATTCTTTTAATAGTTTGGATATAAATCAATTTATGCCGATGGTCCTGTGGTATAATGAAACAATTTGAACCACTCTATACCAAATGCACATGCACTTTCTAAGAATTTATCATTATCATAGAATAAATTGTGTTTTCTAGCTATAACATTGCACAGGCACTTTATAAGCGAACAAGTTAACAGGGCAATTTTTATATTTTCAAAAAAGAGGTGGTATTTACCTAGATTTAATAAGAACCATAAATAGACTACATGTACATAAATTTGACAATGTGAGCAATGGAGAATGTATTTTAATTCTATTGATGCATGTATTGTATATTACTGTATATTACTGTTTTCTTACTTTTATGGCCTTATAGGCCGAAATAAAGTATTTGAATTTGAACACTTGGCAGGTATGACATGTCACATTGGATAAGTACCTCACATCACAGAGAGGCATAGGAAACCTCTGCTATCTGAACTGTTGTAAGTCCATGGTGGACCATAATACCACTCATTACATGCTCTCAATATCATAGCATTTGCAACTGACATGCATTCCGAATGCTATGTTCAGATGTGTATCCACTACTACATATATTCGCATATTCTGCCATTGTGATCATGGCTCCCCTGTCTAGCCTTCATCATGTGGTCCATCCCAGATTGGCAATGTGTCCTCCTTGAGTAGTCAGAGGCTGATAGACAAGCAACACTTAACGTTCACTTTTCCTGACCCATTTATCTTCATACAAAAGTTTATTGGTGATAGGGATGCACAATCTGGCAAGTCACACAGTATCTGACCTCACACTCAATCCTTGCACTACACAATTAGCATCGATGAAGGCACTCACCAGTGAAGTTGGGGTCCTTGCATGTGACACATATCAGTAAACTTAGAACACATATTTGATATGCAACAGAAGCACAGTACATATGTATAGCTATTAGCTATGTAACCCTTCAGGTTGTAGGTAATAAAATGACACTGTTGACATGCCTGAATGATACACATCGGTAAGGGTGGCTGCAGTGTACATACATACGAAGAGCCAAAACATGCACTAGTTGGCCAATTTGAATTTGCAGAACCAGGTCATGAACTCTCATCATTACCAAAGTTCACTTTGGTAGCTGACTTTGATGATTCTCTGTACCTACATAAATCACATACCATACTCAGCAAGGTATAGCAATACCCAGGCCCTCTTAAATTCTGACACCAAAAATGAGTACACTACGTACATCTCACATCATGCATACGTGTTCCCTAAGTTAGGTGAGTTCTGTACCTGTCAGTGCTGCTGAGTATGTGATATTGTTCACACATGTTCCGTGCATCCCTAAGTTTGAAATACCATAATTGAACAATAACATGTATGGCATAGGTTGCGTATGTGTTATATTTAGGCTAGCATACCTTGGACACAGTACCATATGAGTGGGCTACCATCTGACATACATTGGGCTTCTCATACTTGAGGCATGTACTATGTGAGTCTCATATGTAAGGAAAGCTCCAGTGACTCTGGCCTCAAAAACTCCTCCATGATGCCATGCAAAGGCAGCATGTGGGCTTTGCTATGCATTCAGAGGTAGGTAGTCATGCAAGCCAGTGCAAAGCACAGCGTAGCTATAGTGGAAATCAAGGAGCCATACCTTCTACATAGGAAATGATATTCAAGACCAGTGATATGTGTTTTGCCACATTCAAAAGTTATCTAAGCAGTGTAAGCCATGGCAGGACTCACTAATACTTGTCAACCCAGGGGTGGTATGCCAGGGAGGATCATCGGCACATCACTATGTGGCTTATTTACAAGGCCCCTTGCGCGGCCGGTGCCTCACTTTGGCAATGTAATAAGTGACATCCCAGCAGTGCAGGACCTTGTAAATAAGCCCCTTTATGTGTAACGTTTGTTCTGTAATGGCCCACCACAAATGTACCTTACAAATGCTTGTTGTGAAATGAGCAGCTCAGGAGCTGATCTGTACTACCTGGTCTGTCATCAAATGAGTTGTCTGGATGGGCTATGGGCATGTACATCAGCTCAATGCTTCCCTGGGACTCATTTGTATCACCTACAGGGACACGAATACTTGTGTGGTCCGCTCAGTGTCACAGATAGCACTGGTGCACGGATCATGCCAGCACCATAGCCATTGCATGTCACGCTTTGCTTGGGGGCATGGCTATTTTGTGACAAAATGAATGATAGCCATACTTAATGTTATCACAAATTATCAATGGGTACATGAGACACATAGGATAGCAGACAAATCATGCGTACCTACCAACTGCCACACCAACATCTATGCCAACATAGTCCAGGAGGTCAGACTCCTGTCAACCACATTGGTCAATTGATGGTTTAGCTGATGGGTTTTGTGGTCCACTCCGGACATCCTCTGGAGCAGTACACTCTCCCACCGCTTTTTGCGGACCTTCATGGGGTAGCCCTGGATGGCACGCCCCCACTGGCTACCATGGCAGGCAGGTAATGTGTGACCAGCCACAGGAAGCTCCCAAACTCCTGCTCAGTCATGGCGTGAGACCGACTCTTCCCTGGTAAGATTCCACCCAAAATATAACACCCATACACAACTAAACCCCCAAAAGCCCACTACTACCCCAATAACAAATGTACCCCAAAAGACGAACACCCGACAGCACACAGAACATACACAACAATATACAACAATTACGCACAAAAAGGACTTGAGGGACCAGACAGGGACAGCAGACATGAAGCACCAGCTTCAACCACACCAAAACCCCTGTCTAGCACAGCCAAAACACAACCACTCCCAAGCTCAGACAGTAAAGCTGTGATGTAAAGTGAAAATGGAAGTAACTTCACAGTTCCTGGTTTGCAGCATGCAGGATCTATTACATCACTTCCCTTTATCCATTACCTCTCTTCCTGGGTGGATACGGCACGTTTTCAGCTTATTTATTTTTTGGTTTATCACGCTACCAGTCAATGAGTTGTTTACACACAAGGCCTGACAAGGCACAATGTGTTTTTTAGACATGTCGGTTGGAAAGCATCATTTTCAGCTGATGCAGTAGCTGCACAAATCACGCTTAATGCTCATGCATCATTTTTTTTTTTATACATAGGGCAATTATGTGTTGAGTGTGAATAGTGTAGTTAACCTGTTTACAGTCTTTGTATGTGTTTAGTATGTGTTTTGAAAGTAAACATATGTGTGAGTTAATGCTGTTCAGAGATCATACTATGCATAGTGCCCTCAACACTGTGGCAGCACAAGGACACACCTTACCAGAGGTGCCCTGTGTTCTATTTTGGTCTTAGCAGCCATTGACATTGTATTAGCTTACCCCAGGGATGTGACAAACTAGCCCTGCCATGGGGTCAGTGCACCCACATCTACGACAGCGCAGCCTACTGCCAAACAGCGTGGCGCCCACAGTGAAGGCATCAGCCTATGGAGAAAATTGGGAGCGTGCAGCGATTGGCTGCACCCTCCTGGAAGGGGGAGTATGGATGGTGCCATTTTGATTGTTTGTGCATTAGCCAATCATATCCAAGGGTGATACCCCACAGGAAAGTAACAATGTCATTATTTGTGGCCAACATGATTCTCACTCGTGCTGAGGGTGCTATGGTAGATCACCATGCATTCCTCGGCGTGACCTCCCACATAATGCTGACAGTTAGGCTGCGTAACTCACACCATAACTACACTCTAAATCAAGGCTGTGTTGCTTGTGCAAGCAGTGAGTGTTCACATACAACACTGTTGCACTGGCAAAGAATAGTATGTAGCATTTGTATGTGTGATATGAGATCACCAAATGGATTTAACATGTGGATACAGATATTGATGCAGCACATGTAGACTGTAGTTTTGGGACTGTGTTCCCATGCACATAGCATGTGGAACACTTCATAGTCATCATACTATAAGTGGACTCTACTATATTAGACAAGTATGAGGCAGTAGAAATAGCTAGCAGCAGGAGAGACACACACACAGTCATTGCACACTATTTACGTTACCATATCTTGTTAATTGTGGTTGGCAATGGAGGACTATTTACTACAGGTACTTGGCATGCACACTATTTCATTTGTACCAGATGATGTTCATTGGTGTTTGTTACACATAGCTACATACATTATCTGTGTGACAATTAATAGCAGGTCAAATGTGAATGTTTAGATGTTTACTGTGACTATGGAATCAAAATGCATACTCAGTGATAGTGCTCATACATTTATTTACATATAGATTAACAAAGTTAGATCTATCATCATTGTGTGATATCATGTACATCACTCTGGCTTCTGTGAAGAAATTATTGAGGATGTGGTCCCTCTGCTGTGTTGCGACAACTGATAGTACAGTTTGATGACGCTCCTCATCTTCCTCCTCCTCATCGTCCGGCAGTTCCCGATCCCATTGTCATCAGCCCATGTCACATTTGTCCTTACACATATGTTGTGCAATATGCAACACACCAATATTATTTTGCACACCATGGGTGGCGAGTATAGCAATCGGCCCCCAGATATGTCAAGGGTCCTGAAGCGGGATTTTAAAACTCCTAGGGCCTTATTTATGAGGCCTTGCGTCACATTTATTGACATACCGGCGGCGTAAAAATACGTCATATTGCGCTCTATTTACAAAGTGACGCATCTAGGCAGATGCATCACTTTGTAAAGCCCTGCGCCATATTATACCTGCGCCAGGTATAATGTATGTAGGGTGGATGGTCAACCGCAAAAGCCTCGTAGAAGTGGCGCATTGAAATCTATGAGATTTTAGTGCGCTACTTCTAGGACGCCATTGCGCCAATATCTTATGCCTGCCTCACAGCAGGCATAAGACTGATGCAGTGCTATATTCATAGCCCTCCCCCTGCATTGCTTGAGTTGCGTCACGCTTCCGACACAACTCCAGCAATGTGTCAGTTTTGCTCGACAGACACGTCAGTAATACTGACATATCGGTCATTCCTTGCGACATGGTGCGTCATACAGTAAATATGACGCATCCATCATGTCGCAAGGAGGGCGCAGTGAAAACTGTTGCATCACTGTTTTCACACAGCAATGCAACAGTTTTCATAAATAAGCCCCCAAATGTCCACTCAATGATGGACCTGGTGCTGCATGGGACATGATTGTAGCTCTGCTGGGCTTCCATTTGTGCGTTTTTCAGAGGATTCATGACCCACAGCAGCAGAGCGTATCTTTGGCCCACTGCAAAGACAGGAGGTGTACAATGAATCATGACAAGGGATGGCCCAACATCCATGTCCATTCAGTTATGTGTCCTGGATTGACTCATACTCCTTGCTTACTGAAAAAGACATCCTATGATATTGTGTGGCATACACGCAAGTAGGGATTGTAAGTGACTGGCACTGTGCTACACATACTGGTGTGCTGTCCTCTGTAATTCACTTACTACTTGTCACACTGGTGAGTGCCAATGTCATGCAGGTGATGATTTGTCACCAGTAAGGAGAGGCAATTTGCCATTGAGCACACACATGTCTCACATTCATCTTTAGTGTATATTCTTGGCTACTATTGCCATTACCGAACTGATACCTGTCTTATTTGCCTACATGTAACTGGAGCAGGTGATGTGGAGTTATTGTTATTGTTATTTAATTTTATAAGGCGCACAGCTACCCAGAGGTTTCCGGGCGCTGACACGAACAGAGTAGAAAAGGAACTATTGATTGAATAACCACGTTTTTAAACGAAGTAACAAGGGGAGAGAATTCCACAAAGAGGGGCCCAGACAAGAAAAGACCGACCACCCATTCGCGACAGTCTGGTCCTGGGAACCGAAAATTTAGCTTGAGTGGAGGAACGAAGAAGGCGCGATGGACGGTAATGGTGGACTAAGGCATTCAGGTACTGAGGTGCCGTGCCAGATTTGATTTTGTACATATAACTCAGGGCTTTGAATTTTATGCGGTTCTCCACCCTGAGCCAGTGAAGGTCACGAAGAGAGCCTGAGATGGAAGCCATTCTAGGAACCTGGCAGAGCACCCTGGCAGCCGAGTTCTGTACCACCTGAAGTTTACGTTTCACCTCCTTATTGGCTCCTAGATACAGGACGTTGCCATAGTCCAGCCTAGAAGTAATAAGAGCCTGGACCGCAGTTCTTTGAGTGGGACCAGGCAGCATCCAAAGAATTGTTTTGAGCCATTTTAGGATGGTGAAGCAGGTTGAGGCGACCTTGACAGCTTGTTGCTTCATTGAAAGCTGGTCATCAATGATAACCCCTAGATTGCGGACCTGGTGCGCAGGTTGGGGAAATGCACCCATTTCAGGAGGCTAGTGCTGGGGGCACCAGAGATCTTTATTCTTCCCCAAAATTAGCACTTCCGTCTTTTCGCCGTTGAGTTTAAGCAAGTTGGCTTGCATCCAACCTGCAATATCCCGCAGCCCCGACTGGAGAGATGATGGCTTAGACACCCCTTTAGTGGAGAGGGAAAAGATTAACTGGGTGTCATCGGCGTAGGAAATAATAGACAACCCAGCATCTTCGGCGATCATCGCCAAAGGCCTGACATAAACATTAAACAATAGCGGGCTGAGAATGGAGCCCTGCGGTATTCCGTGAGGAGAAGCATGGGTCTTAGAACTGGCTGACGGAGAGAAGTCCTGGAATGTACGATCGGCCAGAAAATCAGTGAGCCAATTGAGTGCCGAGCCGACAACACCCATTATTTGTAAAGCTTTCAGTAACACGGTGTGAGATACTGTGTCAAAAGCAGCACTCAAATCAAGCAATATGAGTGCTACAGTTTCACCAATATCCAGACGGTGACGCAATGTTTCTGTGACTCCAAGGAGAGTAGTTTCTGTTGAGAAACCAGCTCTGAAACCGGACTGTGAGGAATGCAGAAACTTTTGGGAATCAACAAAATGCGTCAATTGCAGGTTAATGTGTTTTTCTAATATTTTAGAAAAAGCCGGGAGTAAAGAGATCGGATGGAAATTAGATGGTTCCGCCGGGTCAGCATTGGCTTTTTTCAAAAGTGGGAGGACCATGGCGTGCTTCCATTCAGATGGAGCAATTGCTTCCTGTAAGGAGGCATTGAGCAACTCCATGATTAACTTTAGCGACGACAGCTCAAGCTTCTGTAGTACGGTGAAGGGGAGGGGATCTCTAGGAGAGCCAGATTTAAGGCTATCTAAAAGCCGTCTGAAAGAGGTTATGTCAAGGGGCGACCAATTTTCCAGTGTATCGGAAGGTTCGACAGTCTGACAGTCCAGCAGTGCAGTACTTCCCGATGTTGGAGGGGAGTTCTTAGTTTGCTGTACCATGTTAGCTGTCTCAACATTCAATGCCAAGTATATTTTCTCCACTTTACTGAGAAAAACTTGGCTAGATCCTCACATTGAGATTCGGTGAGCACAGGGGGTGGGTTGGCAAGCTGCACCAGATAGTTCTTTAACTAATTTAAACAAGGTTTTGGAGCTATTCTGTGCCATCGTGAAGGTAGCGCTCACATATGTGGCTCGGGCAACATTACAAAGAGAATGGTAGTCCCTTTTGCCAATTTATATGTGAGTTTGGATTCGGGTGCATAGTCCTTCCTCCAGCGTCTTTCTAACTCTTTACATTTACTTTTCTCTATTTTTAACCTTTCGGAGAACCAAGGGGGCAGGAGGCCGGTGATTGTTCACCTTTTAATAGAAGATGTGAGGCACGCATCAATGGATTTTAAAATCCAAGTATGGATGGTGTCCAAATCTGTCAAACCAACTGAAGTAATGGCAGGAATATTTTTTGATAGGAGTTTGTTAAAGACTTCTATATCTAATTTCCTCCAGTCTCTAGATTTAGGCTTGGTTCCCAAAGTTAGCGTGGATGCACTCTGCAGTTCCTTCCTGACCCTGAAGCTGACCAAAAAATGACCTGACCAAAGTACTGGAAGAGCTGCAGGGCAAAGAATATTAGATACATTTGAAAAAATAGGGTCCAGTAAATGGCCCGCCACATGGGTGGAACCTGAATTACAAAGTAGAATATTCATTGCTGCCAAGTCAGAAATCAGTGAAGTGCTTGTCGTACATGTTGGGTCATCGAAGTGAATATTCAGGTCACCCAAAATGGTAAAGTTGGCAGCGTCCAAAAGATGGGGAGCAATGAGGTAAGAAAAGGACGCAGCCCATGGCCCAGCGGACCCAGGTGGGTGGTACAGCAAGATCCCTGAGAGTGTGAACTGGGGGTCAAGGCAAGTTTAAATAGGCTGGCCTCGCATCCCTTAAAGGGTAAGTCTTCCAATTTACACATGTACAAGTTGTTATAAATAACCGCAATGCCACCTCCCGTTTTAACTCCCGATCCTTCCTAGTTATCGTATAGTTGGGGGCAAAGTAGAGGCTACATCGGGGCAGAGCTCCTGTGTAACCACGTTTCGGTGAGGAAAATAGCGTCGGGCTGCTCACTCATCAGGACGTCAAAGATGTCGGCCTTTTGCTTGGGAAGCGATCGGCAATTAATGTTAAAAAAGGTAAATTCCTTGAAAAGTGAAGCCCTACTTTTTGCAGGGGATTTTTTCTGTGATTTTTTCTGTGTATTATTGTTGATAGAAACAGTAGTACTTGTGCTATGTTTTTTACATGACCGTGTATCAAAAGCAAATCCGCAGCTGAGACAGTTAGAGTCTGAGGTTTCCAAGTTAAGTACATTACAATCATGCTGCGGCCTCATACAGAGATCCAACAACTGTCTTTGGGAGTAGCTAGTAATAATCCTCATGTTCGGAGCAGGGTTCGTGGCCCCTGGCCCCGATCGGGCGCGGACGGGCGCAGACGGGCTTGCCTTTGGCGCGCCCGGCGGCACGCCCGCTGCGCGCGTCGCTACGCGTCCGTGAATGGCATGGAGTTAGCAGGTACAGCAGCTAGACTGCTGACCGAAAGAGCTCTGCCCCTCGCCTTAGAACCGGAAATCAGCAGCCCTCAATGCCACCAGCTCCCTCCACTCAATCGGGAAAACCCGTGGTGGACCGGGGAGCGGGGCGGAAGGTGCCTGCCTATCCGGAGTGACGAGAAAGAGCAAAGTGGCGAGAGCAGGATCCCCAGCTACAGGTAGGATCAAAGTGCAAGAGCAAGTGTGGCGAGGTTAAAAAAATAAAAATGCAAGTGCGGCGAGGTTAAAAATTAGAGATACCAAGTACAATGTTAGCAGTACAGGTGAAAGGCAGTACAAGGTGTGGCAAGTTCAAATTTTAAAAGAACAAAGTCGCAATTACAATTCGTGAACCAGTAAAACAGTTTTAACAGAGAGTTTAGGCGTCTTACTCTGCGCGCGTCCACTGCGCGTCGTGAATGGCATGGAGTTAAGTAGGTACAGCAGCTAGACTGCTGACTGAAAGAGCTCCGCCCCCGCCTTGTAGAACCGGAAATCAGCACCCCTGAATGCCACCAGCTCCCTCCACTCAATCGGGAAAACCCGTGGTGGACCGGGAGCGGGGCGGAAGGTGCCTGCCTATCCGGGAGGACGAGAAAGAGCGAAGTGGCGAGAGCAGGATCCCCAGCTACAGGTAGGATCAAAGTGCAAGAGCAAGTGTGGCGAGGTTAAAAAAATAAAAATGCAAGTGCGGCGAGGTTAAAAATTAGAGATACCAAGTACAATGTTAGCAGTACAGGTGAAAGGCAGTACAAGGTGTGGCAAGTTCAAATTTTAAAAGAACAAAGTCGCAATTACAATTCGTGAACCAGTAAAACAGTTTTAACAGAGAGTTTAGGCGTCTTACTCTGCGCGCGTCACGCTGCGCGTCGTGAATGGCATGGAGTTAAATAGGTACAGCAGCTAGACTGCTGACCGAAAGAGCTCCGCCCCCGCCTTAGAACCAGAAATCAGCAGCCCTGAATGCCACCAGCTCCCTCCACTCAATCAGGAAAACCCGTGGTGGACCGGGGAGAGGGCGGAAGGTGCCTGCCTATCCGGAGTACTTCAGACACACATATTTGGCACTGAGAGTTGGAGTAAATGTCGTTCAATGTGTACTGTCATGGGAAGGATAGTGAGTGGATATCAATGTGGGACAAGTTAGTGTACACATGGCAGTGCACAGTGTTGACTATGGTGACAGTACACAAGGGGTTTGAGATATGTGTTAATCGTATGCTGACTAACTACACTACAGTGCCACACTGATTGTGGAGAGCGTAGGCTATATTTTACACATGATTCAATGTCCAGGGTTTTGTGGCTGCTCTGGCAGTACCTGTGCAGCATTGCTCCAAGACAGGCACATTATTCCCTAGATAACTGTGTTGCTGGCTGTCATGGGAGATGTAATTTGTGCATGAGGCACCACCTTGCTTCACAGTCTGGGGCCTTGGAGGAATGATATAGTGGTTTGTGGTAAAAAAACGGTGTGCACATAGGTTGTGATGTGTGTATATGATGAGTGATATTATGTATCATGGTAGACATGATCTTGTGACATCTCATATATGGCAATATTTCTCAGTTTCACAGGTCTGGGATTGCCTTGGTTCAACAGGGTGTTTGGATGCAGCTCTATACTGGAGCTGCTTCCATCTAAACTTGAGAACTACCCAGAGTTCTCTGCTTCTTTTTTGAATAATTTATGCGTCACTCTATGCCTGAAAGTGTTTTGTTTTGACTTATACTGTGTGCTCCCTTGTGTCCGGACAAAGCTATACCTCTCTGAAGAGCTTTAATGAGAGCGAAATACATGTCAGGGGTTGCTTTTATTCATTTCAGGTTGGCTTGGATGGTATTTTACCAATCCAAAGCTGTAATACTGTGCCTGGAGTGGTAAAAGGCTTTGGCCATTTTACAGCTCGGCATGGATAGCACTGTGCTAATCCTATGCTTAAAGACTTTGCTGTAGAAATGGCAAAGACCTTGTCCCTTTCTATCTCGGCATAGATGGCACTGTGCTAATCCTACGGCTTAAAGACTTTGATAGAAAAGCAGACATTTGAGGTGAGCAAATTTATAGTGTTGCAGGTGTTGAGAGTGCTCTCATCCTGGAGCTGCTTTCCACCTAAACTTGAGAACTATCCAGAGTTCTCTGCTTCTTTTTGCATATATATATATATATATATATATATATATATATATATATATATCAAACAACTCCCACTTCTCTCCTGAAGAATGGACCAGCACTCAAGTCTCTGGATTTATCCCATTTAATGTAACAGCAGCATTTTTGAGGACTTAGAACGCGTTTCGGCCGATCTATCAGCCTTTGTCAACTATGAAATGCCTAGTACAATTCATTTCTTTTATAACATCCCCACAGGTGTTATTAATTAAAAAGACATAAAAGAGTAACTGCGTACTCCTCTTCTCTTTCAAGTTTGGTTATGTTTTCAATGTCTCTCAATAAAGTTCGTATTCATACAAACTCCTGTGGTCTTTTTACAAAATTGTCTTTACCGATTCCAGCAGCTGATTTTATTTTGTTTGCGGCTCCATGCTCACTATTATGGAAACGTGTGAGTAAAATGCAGGCTTTCATTTACATTTCCACTTGCCCCTTCAAATCATGCTGGCAGTCCGTCTCTGTAGTTCAGTTATTATTTCAGTAAGTAAGATGTTAAAATTCACAACTCGTTTCTGCCACATTCATTTGAATACACAATTACTGGCAAAGAATCCACTGAATCTTTCATTAGTGCTCTCCTCCATTTCTTTGTGCTCCTGGAATTTGCATTTTCTCCTCCCTGATGCTGTCGGAGTAATTAACAGGGCCCCAGAGAATCACTTTTCGGCAAATGCCTTTGAAAGTGCTCTGGCTCCGGAATATTCCACATATTGAAGTGTAAAGGGGCTTCCTGCAACATCCTCGTCCCCGCCAAGGGTAGCACCAAAGCTCCCAGCGCTGAACATATTTTGTTGCAACAGCCCTTCCGTCCTTTGATGTTTTTAAGGAATGTTGGGGGCTCTCCGGTCTTCATATCACTGCAACCTGAGTTTTGTGGATGCCGGAGTGCTGCCAAAACCCCAGTGGTGCTGGTTTAGAGGCAATACCACACACACCTCTTAACTTTATCAAACAACTCCCACTTCTCTCCTGAAGAATGGACAAGCACTCAAGTCTCTGGATTTATCCCATTTAATGTAACGGCAGCATTTTTGAGGACATAGAACGCGTATATATATATATACACAAAGATCGCTTCTTGTCTTAGTCCACAGAAAACCTCAGCACTCCAGTTTGGTTGCCAATTAATTTAATCTCGTTATTGCACAGTCAAACAAAAGTATAAAATATTATTGTTGTAATGTGGTCAACGTCGTGACAAAGGTGCAAGTAAGCACCGAAACGCGTTGGCGTTTGTTTGACTCTGCAATAACGAGATTAAATTAATTGCCAACTAAACTAGAGTGCTGAGGTTTTTCTGTGGACCAAGACAGGAAGTGATCTTTGTATTTACTACAGCGCGGCAAAGCGCTGGAAACTCGGCACAACCGGCGCTCAGGAAGCCGGAAGGAAACTCGCCGAAAAAGGTTGAACTAACGTTATAGTTAGGTGAATTTTTCAGTGACAACATTAATGTTTTTTTGGGAGTTTAAAGAGCTTTATTGAAGCAATTAAAACAGAGGTACAATATATAACACGCTTATATAGCTGGAAACAAAAAGGGTTACGAATTAAATATCGACTGTAGTGGAACTCAAAACATAGGAGATGTATTAATAATATCAAATTGTCCAATAGAGAAGAGCATTAATACAAAGATGTACCATGTAACTAGAAAGCTTTTACAATTTTCAATTTGCTAAAAAAGAAAAAAAAAAAAAAAAAGGAAGAAAAAACAGAAAAGACAGAAGAGAGGAAAAAGCAAGAAAAAGAAAGGAGAAAAGGAAAAGAAACTGAAGAAGAAGGAAAAGAAAGAAGAAAAGAAAGAAAAGAAAGCAAAATAACGTCCTTATCCAATAGTATATTATAACACTATTTCAAAAAGAGCAATCAGTTCGGATCTTAAAACCATGGAAAAACTGTGCAATGACACATTGAAATCGTATAGAGAAGTGAAAAAGTCAAATACTCATGGTGGTTGGTAAACAAAGGTGTTGTCCTCAACAAGCAGCGCAGATGAGGATAAATGGTTGGTGAGAGGAGACCAGAAGACTTCCTTCCGAATAAGTTGCTGCGAGGTAGTGACAGAAGCTCTATCCAGTCTGTGATGATAGCAAAGAAGGTTCCACCAGGCAGAGAAAGAGACTTTAGTAGCATCTTTCCAATTAGAGGTAATTACCTGAAAGGCAATAGCAATTAACAGGTCCACAAAAATACCCACCTTAGCGCGACCCAAACCATTTTATAGAGTTGCTTCCCAAGAATATGGAGTGAATGTCAAAAGGAAAATTAACAGAGCAAATGGAGGAGATTGATTCACATACCTTGGTCCAAAATCGAGCAACATTAGGACAGTGAAAAAAGGAATGCATTAATGTGCCCTGAGTATTGGGACATGACCAGCAATTCGGAGATATATCTGAACTAAATTTGGAGAGAGTGAGTGGAGTCAAAAATAATCTTTGATAAAAATAATATAGAGTCTGAGTGGTACTAGCAGTGCATGAGGTGCGGTGTATGCGTGTCCAAAGAGAGTTCCAAGTGTGTATAGAGAGGGTATGTTGTAAATCTGATTCCCACAAGAGCTCAACCTTGCTTTTAGGGCGGCTATGAGAGGAAAAATGAAGATATTTGTAGATATGAGAAGCCCGAATGGAGGAAGTAATGAGCAGAGGTTCTATCAGGGGGTCCGGAGAAGTGGGGAAGATCCAGAAAGGAGGGACAGTTGATTTGTCAATAGCAGCCTTAAGGAATCATACTTGGAAAGTGAGGAATCAGGTACGTCGAATTTAGATTTGACCTCTTGTGAAGAGAGAAAAACAGAATCCTGTATTAAGTGCTTAACGAGAAGGATCCCTTTATCAGCCCATTTTTTCCAGTAGATAGTTCGATTTGACAGCTTGATGGACTTATTAAACCATAGAGGTGAGTCTAAAAAAATTTGTATCGGACTGGAAGATTTACACTTAACAGGATGAAAGGAGGAAATAAATTTTGAAATCGTTGGATAGTTGAAAGAGCGAGGGGATGAGTAAAATTGACCAACATGGAGAGAGGGAATGGGAAAATGAGAGATTCTTCCAATCTATGCCAAACAGAGGTGGGATCTCCTTCTGAAGCACATGAATACGATAACACTTGGCGGAGAAGAAAGGAGGAGTGATATTGCCGGAAGTTGGGAAAAAGAACACCCCCTTGATCTTTAGGAAGAGACAAAAATGCTAATGAAATACGGGCTTTCCGACCATTCCAGAGAAATTTACTCAAAGCACCATTGAGGGTTTTAAAAAACTTGAGGGGAAGTTTTACTGGTAGCATGGACAAGTAGAAATTAATAATGGGGAGCAACATCATTTTGATTGTGTCTAATCTACCCCACCATGACAGAAAAAGCGGGGACCAGCTGTTTGTCAAGTGATTTACTTTTGAAAAAGCCTCTTCCAGGTTAAGCTGAATCGTTTTTGCAATGGAAGATGAGTATCTAATCCCCAAGCAGGTAATGTTATCAGTATTCCATTTAAAATCGACACCATCAAACATACTCTTCAGACAATATTTATTTAATGGGAGCACCTCAGACTTGGAGAAATTTAATTTATAACCAGAGAGGGCAGAGTAAGAAGAAAGAAGATCCGTGAAGGCGGGTAAAGAGGTAGAAGGGTCTGAAACATATAACATAATATCATCAGCGTATGCAGTAAATTTAATTTCCACTGCTTTGTGAGTAAAGCCTCGGAAGGAGGAAGAGTGTCTCAGAGAATGAAGAAAGGGCTCAAGAGAGAGGATAAACAATAAAGGGGAAAGAGGACAGCCCTGACGCGTGCCCCTTTGTAAAGGGAAATAAGAGGATTGAGAGCCATTGACAAAAACAGAAGTGGATGGGGAAGAATATAGTAAGTTAATAAGAGACAGAATAGGGGGCCAAAACCGTGCCATTTAAGGGCACGCATCATGAAAGACCAATGGACGCGGTCAAAGGCCTTCTCCGCATCAAGAGTTATGGCAGCCATAGGGGAGAGACTTTTAGATGCGAGATGAATAATATTAAGAAAAGTTCTAGAGTTATCCGCAATCGTCCTACCCTTAACAAACCCCGTCTGTTCAGAGCCGATCAAATCTGGAAGCACCCGATCAATACGAAGGGCTAATATCTTTGCAAAAATTTTACAATCAAGGTTGATCAAAGAGATGGGGCGATAATTAGCACACAAGGAAGGATCTTGACCTTTTTTGGGAATTAAACAAATCATGGCTTCCAAAAAGGATCCCCGGGCTCACCATTGGAAATAAAATGTTTAAAGAGAGACAAAAGATGAGGCAGAAGGACATGGGAGAAACAGGAATAAAATTCGGCAGAAAAACCATCCGGGCCAGGAGCCTTATCCTTAGGTAGCAAAGACAAGGCAGAAGTAACCTCAGATATAGATATATTTTGATTCAGAATAGAACAATCCGGAGGAGGAGAGGAGCGGGGAGGTAATGAGTCGAAATAAGAGTCCAAGTCCGCATCCGAGGGAGAGGACTCAGGGTATATAGGGTCTTATAAAAATCTGTAAAACAATTCAATATCTCTTCATTTTTAAAGCGAGGAGTACCATGATCATCAATAATTTTGACTATTCTGGATCTTTGAGATTTAAACTTCAGGTAATTTGCCAGCATTCTACCGGCTCGATTGCGACCACCATAGAATTTGGAATTAATTTTTAATAAGGTCCCTGAAGCCTCTTCCGTGGATTTCTTATTGAAGTCAAGTTTTGCCTGAACTAAATTCTTAAGGGTATCAGGTTTATTAGAGGAAAAGTATTCATGTTCCAATTTCTTAATGGAGGATAGTATATCAGCAGATTCCTTGCGGAGTTGTTTCCTTTTACTTGCTACATAATTAATAATGAAACCTCGCGCAGTAGCTTTAAATGCATCCCATACCGTATGCATGGGCATGTCTGGGCTGCCGTTGAGAAGAAAAAAATTCGGACGCAAATTCTTTAAAGCGTGCAAGGAAGGAAGGATCTTTAAGAAGATAATTATTAAAACGCCATTGACGGGATTTAGACGGAGGGGAAGGGAGATCCAAAGTAATTAAAACGGGGCGTGATCAGAGATAAGAATGGAGCCAATCTCTGCATGAAGTAGACTGGAAAGAAGATGAGGACTCAAGAAAATATAGTCGATTCTAGAGGAAGAGTTGTGAGTAGGAGAATAGAAAGTATATTCCAAGCTAACAGGGTTATATATTCTCCAGGCATCTGTCAGACCCCTCGAAAGAATAGTATTAGCAAAAGTTTTTTGCATTTTGGTGGGGGTATATCTGGAGGAGGACTTCCTGTCTATAAAGGGGTCCATGATCTGGTTACAGTCACCACCCACAATTAGATTGGAGTCAGAACACGAGTGGAGAGTGTGGGACATGGATTGCCAAAACTGTGAATCAATGCCTGTGGGTCCGTAAATGTTAAGCAGGAGACACGGGATCCATTAATAATAGTATGAAGGAGAAGCCACCGACCATCCTTATCTTTCTCCTCTCTCTCCACAGTAAGGGATAATGACTTGTAAAAGAGTATTACCACTCCATTCCTCCTGTCTTGAGATGGGGAGCTATACACGTGTCCCACCCATTGCTTTTTGAGTAAATTAACATTATTGTCATTAAGATGTGTTTCTTGCAGCATTGCAATTTTACACTGTAATTTGGAAAGATGGGTAAGTACACGTTGTTTTTTGATAGGGTTACGTAGTCCTTTTACATTCCATGAAATAATTCGAATATTATCAGTCATTGCAGAAAAGAAGAGCATTATTCACCACCATGAGCATTCCAAAATTCGATAGAATTATACATTCAATGCGCCAATTACCAAAGAAGATAATACTGATGCGTGGAGACAAACATAAATATGCATAAAGGAGAGGAAAAAGGAGTAAAAATCAGGATTATAAAAGGGGAAGGAGAGTATGAAATACAAGAAGGACGTATGAGAAAAGAAGAAAAAGAAAAAGACACATTCAAGAGAAATAGCAGAAGAAAGATAGGACAACACAGGAGAACTAAATAAGGAAAAAAGGGGGAAAACCGGGAGATAAAGAATAGGAAAAAATAGAAATAGAAAAAGAAAAAGAAAAAGAAAGTCATTGATAAACATCAAAAGGCTGACACAGAGTCGAAGGACTTCGGTCAGGGAGGACGGAATACAAGTCCAGGGAAAGGGAAAAGAAAGCATGTGGAGGCGGGGAGCAGCAAAGGAAGGACAGATGGCAGAGTCCACCAAGGCAACCGGAGCCATCGGAACCCGATATATATACAAAAAGCAAATACATAGCAGGGAGCTAAGTAATTGAGAAAATAGAAAAAGAAATGGAGAAAGAGCGTCGCACAGGAGTAACCCACATTGAATAAAGAGAAACAAACCGACCACTGAACAGGGTGACTCATGCAAAGACTGACACTTACCAAACATCAGGATAGACTGTAAACATGAGGAGCAGGATGGGAGAGCACAGGGCGCGGACACATCAGGAAAGGAGCTGGACATTGGGAGGAAGACATCTGTCGAAGGAGATAAACATTAACAACATTCTGAAATGGCTTGCAGAGAGCATCGAACAAAATCAAGCAATCTAACAATGAATACAACAAAACTATATTAACTCCTGGGAAGTAAGAGCAAATATCTTTCAAACACTAAAATGAATACAGAGTAATTGTAGAAGAACTGTAGTAGGACATTTTTCAGGAGCCCCCAACGTCCATCGTGTCCTTCTTATGGCGAGAGATAAATTCGCGCAGATCTTCAGGACGATCAAAGGAATAGGAGCGTTCTTTATAGGTTACCTTGAAGAAGCAAGGATGTACGAGGCCATATCTGGCGTTCATTGATCTGAGATCAGGGCGAAGAGAAAGGAACTCTTTGCGGCGAGCTGCAGTTGCCCGCGCCACATCCTGAGAGAAGAAGACTTTTGGCCGGACCACAACATCTGCTTTCTGAGCTTCGCAGCTGAAAGGACCATCAGGAGCTCAGTGTATTCCAAAAATAGAACAATTATTCCTCTAGGACGAGCAACGACTGAAGCCACGGATTGGTCCCTAGGGCTAGGGCCAATGCGGTGTGCACGCTGTAAATTAAGAGGAGTGCCATCCTTAAGGCCAACAATTTTCGGAATGTGAGTCTTCAGAAAGGTAATCATGTCCGCACCCTCCTCTCCCTCCGGGATACCATAAATTCTGAGGTTGTTTCTCCTATTGCGATTTTCCAAATCTTCTGTCTGCGTTTTAAGAAGAGCAATTTCCTTTGACATGGCCGCCACCTGAGGAACTACATCTTGAGTGTCACTGATTCTCTGCTCCGCCTCAGACATCCGAGCCTCTAGACTGGACCACCTCTCCTCCAGCCGCTGAATTGTAGCATTAGTGTCAATCACGAAGGGTTTTATATGCTTGAGCTCTTCCATGAGGTCTTCCATGGTAATGGGTAGAGGAGACTTGGAGGGAGAATTCGGTTCCTTTTTTTGACGCTTGGAAGATGCAGCCGCAGTCAAGTCCTTGCGGATAGTAGCCATTTTTACTGACGTATCTCTCGGAGCAGGGGAGGAAGATTGCTCCATGTAAGAAAAGGATAAAAGATATCCAGAGTGACCCTGAAATTGCGATAAGACACCTCAAATGTAGTCCATAGCAACGAAATACAGTTAATGACACAACAATAGAGGCGTAGGTTATGCAGCAACAACCCTCAGAGATGACCAACTCCTCTCCGAGGCATAACCGGCCAGGTTGAGGGTCACTTATGACGGAAAAACGCTCTGGCATGCATCCAACCAGCGACTAGGAGGAAAGGTGGAGACACGCAACAGCATCTAATAACAAAAAGTCTCTCAGCACCAAAATAAGTGTATAAATACACCGCTCCAGTAGCACTCCAGAGGCCAAAACATTTCTCCTCGTCCCGAAACCTCCAGGTGAACAGCGCGGCCGTGAGGGGATTCCACACATCACCCTCCCTCCAGGAAGCAGCAGGCAGAGGCTTACTTTATTGCCATTGAGCAGGAGAGGAGGAAAGCAGAAGGAGGCATCAGCGCCCGGACCCCAGCGCCGCTCCCATCCAAGACTCGGGAGTAATTCCGGGAATATCGGCGGCGCAAACAAAATGGCGGGCGCCGCCCGCAACACTGACAGGAGCGGGACGCGAGGAAACAGGGCAAAGGTGGCAAAAAATGAAGAGTAAAACAATGCTACCTGTGCCCCTGCTCCCGCTCCGTGTAGGTATCTACTCCATTTCGAGTATAGTTCGGCAGGTCCGCTCCTTAGAGTGAGAAGGGTTCCGCTCGGACGCGGAGCCTCAGCGGAATGCGGCCATCTTGTGGCTGCTCAAGCCACGCCCCCACAACATTAATGTTTTGAACTAAAAAAATCACAGAAACTCACCAGTTATAGTTGGCAGTGCTAACTATACCTTGCGCCCCACCATGCATTGCTTAAGTTCTCATCTATAACATCACTCACGACATGTTTTATGACATCATTCATGACATCACTAATGACATCTCAAATGACATCATTCATGACATCACTGATGAAATCATCCAATGAGTGTGCTAGTTTGTTTGATAGTTTAGATAGTGGCGGGTAAGTGCCATCTTACTCGTCTACCTAATGTTGTATAGCCTGGGTCTAGATAATTGGTGTAAATGTTTACAAAACACATCTGGTCCTAATGCATGATAGGTGGGTTAGAGGTGTTGAGCATGTTATACATCTTTGTATAACTCTGAGTGCAGAGTGCAGGTGACAGTTGACTTGTGTTCATTATGTTCCACACAAGGTTTTTGGTTCTGCAGAACAAATTTATCAAAAAATCATGCTGTGCAGCAAGCCACCTTACTGTACTGCATGATTGGGAATGGCAGGAATGCACAATATTTAAAATTATATGGTGCATTCCTGTCTTTTCACTGCGGTGGCGCACAATGTCCTGCTTAGCGCTTGCGCGAGCCCCTTGCTCCCTAGTGCAAGAATGCCTGCATTGTAAGACAGATTGTTTTTGTGCACGTAGGGACACCTTCCTGCACAAAACAATCCTCTGATCCATTTTTCTCTTCCTACGTGTACTGAAGAATATAACAAATATAGAAAAAGGAAAAAATTAGGAGAAATAATGATATTTTTCCATGTTGTGCCTCACCTGGTGAGAAGAAGCATTTTAATGCATTCCCAGGTCTGCCAGTAATAATAAATCTGTGAATTCAGCAAAATCATCCATGGATGGATGTGTGGGAACACCCACACTCCACCCATGGAACTGCTTCATAGGGCAGAGTAGCGCAATGCAGAGATTAGCGCTGTGTTGCATTACTCTAGATTTATCAAGCCACACAAAGCCATGCAAAGTGTCTTTGCGTGGCTTGATACATCTTACCTAGTGGTTGTGTCATCCTTGCACTCCATTGCGTGGCACAGGGTCAATGCAACTACTTGGCAAATATGCCTCAAACTTTTGTAAGCAGCCTTAAGTTATTAGACAGAATTGGTTCAGCATGACAATTTCTACACAACATAGAAGACTGTGTGCACCAGATACTAACCTATGTACATGTGCTTGTTTTGATTCAGAAGATTGGCTATCTGTAGGGTTTTCACCATAGTATGAAGGCTTCAGGTAGTATGATCTTTAGCACCTTTAGACCTTGGTTATTTTAAGTGAATAGTAGCTCTTTGGACAAGTTTTGCATAGAGTGTACACTGTTCGTTTTTCTCATGAGAGTTTCACAGTCTGCAAACAGTGTGGTACAGTGTAAACTCTCTCCATAGAGTAAACAGTGTTAACAGTGCCAACTTTTCTACTTATATCCACTTAATTTCTCAAAGTAGGTTTAGTGACTGTCAGGGGTTTGATACAAGCAAAGAATGTCCGTAGCAGGGCATTAATTATGCAAAAGGTCTTGAGTATCTTGAGGAATTTGGTTTTCCCTGAATAGTTGTATACAGATTGAACACCTTGTGCAGGATAGGTAACCCTTTCATCTTTGGTTTGTAGTCAACATGAACTCAGCTACTCATGAAGTGTATGGTATAGGGTCAATGTTGCACGTAACACAACCTTGCTTTACATTTGTGGGGTTGTATGTATGATAGCAGTAATGATGCTTCATAATATTCTGAGCTATTTTGCACTTACTTTCATAGCTTTAATGATATGCATGCTTATAGTGCGATGTGTACAAAAGAAGCTTGGATGATGTCATCAGTGATGTCATCAATGGATCTGTTTTTGGTATTTTTATTACCATACGTAAAGCCAACTCTCAGCCACACACAGCATCTCGGCCTTACACGGCGGGAGGTTGGTCACAGGGCTTTATGTTTTTTAAAGGGGTGGGGGACAAGTGCCCCCTCCCTGAGCCTGATTAGGCCCTGGGGACCCCATCCATCAGGGCCATATCTCTTTAAACAAGAGGGGCTGCGTGGTCCACCTCCCTGAGCCTTATTAGGACATGGGAGCCCATCCTCCAGGGCCTTTTGTTTTTAAAGAGAAGGGGGACTGCCTGGCCCCCTCCCCAAGCCATTATAGGCCCCAGGAGCCGATCCCCAGGGCCAAAACTGTAAAAGGGAGGGGTGCTGCACGGTCTCCCTCCCCGAGTATCTTTAGGCCCTGGAGACCCCATCCACCAGGGCCTTTTAATTAAAGGGGAGGAGGACCAGGCCTCCCTCCCAAGCCTTTTGGACACTGAGGACCCCAACACCCAGGGTACCTAGTACCAGGTGCACACAGTCTTCTATGTTAAGTAGAAATTGACATGCAGAGACAATTCTATCTAATAACTGAAAGCTGCTTACAATACTTAGTATGTAGTACGTAGAATCTTTGCCCTGCTGGAAACTTTTCTGCAGTACCAAAAAACTTGCGTGGACCATGATGAACACAAGTCTTCCACTGTAAACTTGCACACAAAGTTACTCTTCAGTAGAAAGATTTATTACATGTCCAATTCCTTTACAGCCCTATGGTGCATTAGGAGCACGTGCATTTTGTAAACACTTACACAGATTAGCTGGACACAGACTGTACAATATTAGGTAGAAAAATAATATGGTAATTACCCGCCACTATGTAAACTATAAAGTAAACCAACGTACTCATTGGATGATGCCATCAGTGATGTCATCAGTGATGTCATCAATAATGCCATTTGAGATGTCATCAGTGATGTCATAAATTAGTCCATAGAACATGTTATCAGGGATGTAATATGTGAGGTCATAAGCAGTGCATGGCGGGGGCGTAAGCTATAGTTAGCTCTGCTAACTATAACTAGTGAATTTCTGTGTTTTTTTTGGTTCAAAACGTTAATGTTGTCACTGACATATTCACTTTACTATAACACTAGTGAATAAATATAGATATATATATATATGTATATTATCTACTGGAGGTCGCCAGTAGATAGTTATAGTTAGGACCTATTATCCATAGGAAATTCGTAACATTCTATTCCCAATAACTTTGGCGTCGTTTGACGAATCATCGCGAAATTTTCAAAACTAGTGGGGCGCTCCGGTACGCTCCTGTCTTGAAAGTTTCGGGGTGATTCATCAAGCGAGGGCCGAGAAAAAGGGGGTCCCAAAATGTGTTTTCTCCATGTTAATTCCCATAGGAAATTTTAGACACGGCTACAGCCCGAACTGCTGAACGGAATTACACCAAATTTTGCAAAAGGTAGCGCTTGGTTCAGAAAGCGACCTTTTTTAAATAGTGTAAATCCGTTCAGTAGTTGCGAGAAATTAAAAATAAGAGTGAAAAATCAATTTCCCATAGGAAACTTTATGCAAGGCTACAGCAAAAACTGCTTGAACGGAATTACACCAAATTTGGCAAAAAGGTAGTACTTGGTGCAGAAAGCACCCTTTTTAAAAATGGTGTAAATCTGTTCAGTAGTTGCTGAGAAAATCCAAAATAAAAGTTTCGATATTTATGGCCGCGGTGGATCCGCGCACCCTCCCGACCACAAGCTGCATGCTAATTGGCTGTCAACACTCCAAACCAGGAAGTGTTGGCATCCATTTTGTGACTCGGTAGAACTGAGTCAGAAGTAAACAGGAAACAAAGGTGTCAAAGAAGAAAAGGGGCAGGGTAGAAACACCCTGACCCCTAGGCCTACTCAGGGGGTCCCACAAGGACCCCCAGGCTAAAACAAACAAAAAATTTTTAAACACACCGGAATGCGCGCTGGGTGCGCGGATCCCAGCGAATTTTTAAAAAAAAACGAAACGAGGGTTTTCAGGCTTCGTTAGTTTTTAACCCCGGGTGGGCCAGGTCCCGGGGGATTTGTATAATGTAAAGCGGGGGCTCGCGAAGGCCCCCGCAGCTCCCGAGGACCGCCACCTCCCGGGGCTCTAAATTTAAATAAAATAAAAAATAAAAAATGTGTGAGGGGGCTCCAGCCACCCCACATGCCCTGGGTCCACCACCTCCCCGGGGCACTAACTGTTAAAATGCGGGGTCCATTTTGGACCCCGAGCCCCGGGGACCACCACCTCCCGGGGCTTTGCAAAGATGTGTGGGGGCCGTGGGGCCCCCTCCTGGAAGCCTTCGATGGCCCTGGGGACCGCCACCCCCAGGGCCGGCTCCTGCAGTGTGCCCACCCCGGGATACTGCTGTTTGCTATGGTAGGGCGGGAGCACGTCTCCAGCCCTACCGTAGCAAATCTCTGGTTTGGATTTTGGAAGAGAGAGCAGGAAACCTGCTCTCTTCCAAAATCCAAAGCAGAATTGCTTTTCCACACGGGGAGCTGCATGTCAGCATGTGGAAAAGCAATGCCGGCTCTCGCAGGACGCGGGAGCCGGCAGGGACCATGGGGGCTTCCCCACGGTCCCCAATGAAGTGGTGAGGCCCGGGGTAGGAGCCCGTTTTAACAAAACGCGGCCCCTGGTATGAACGCAAGGGCACGCGACTCCCAGCGCGGCCCCCTGGTGTGAACGCGAGGGTACGCGACTCCCGGCCGTGTCGGGTGCGTGACTCCTAGGGGAAAAAAATGGAGATTTTTTATAATAAATCTAGGTTGCATGTTTGGATCTTGGGTGGCTCTAAAAAGAGCCCTTGTGTTTATTGCGAGAAGATGGTAGCTACATGTAAGTGCCAATGCGGAGTCTGAAGTTGTTGAGAAAGACTCTGTTTCCTCATCTGTGAAATGTACACCATCTCTCCTGTATATGCCATTCATATTAAAACGCAGATTGTTGTTGTATATGGATCCCATCCTATGGTCTCTGAGATAAGCAGAAACAGCTTTTATTGACATTTTTTCTAGCTTTCTCAATCTGTGGACAAAATTGATTGGACCCTTCCATTTCTGTCTTTGGCATATGTTAGAGTAGACCAAGTCAGTTTGGGGGAAAAGCAACATCAATTCTGCAAAGGTGCCCTTCATTAGCATTTCCAGACCTACCCCAGTCAATGTGCCTAGGTCATTGCCACCACAGTGCACAATAATGGAGGTCAGGAGGTTGGAGGTGCATAAAGGTTCTAACCAATGGCATCAATTGGTGCCAATTCAATCCTCTCTGTCCAATCCATTTGATATCTACATTTTGCAAAGCTAGGTCTTTGTCAATACCTCTGCTTTCAGCATACCTTTTGCACCAGAAAACATAGCTGTGCCCAACAATCCACACTGAAAGCATCTTGAAGGGATCTCTGTAGGTAATGAGAAGATGTCTGTAGCTGAGGTAGGCAGGTGGTAGAATGAACTCTATCTAAAATGGTGGACAACATACTGTTTTTAGGAAAGTAGAGATTTGATTGGCAGTTTAAGAATACTGTACTTTCAAATATAGGCTGCATTTTACTTTGTTTAGAAAGCATGTTTCTTATTGGTTATTAAGAAAATTTTGAAAGGTACAGCAGAAAGGATAAGGGCATGCTTTGCTAAGCCAACCACACTTGCTGTTGTCATTTGCAACATTGTGTGTTGAACTTGTGACCTGGCAGCTAAGTTGAATGTTGCATGACCTGTTGCTATGGAAACTGATATTCAAGGACAAGGGGTGAAGATGTCAGTTGAAAAGTATTATTCTCTATGACCAATGGAAATTCGTTTTCCAATTTGAAAAACACTGGGAAGTAATGTCATTTGTGGGTTATGTGTATATGTATGAAAAATTAGAGGGAAAGTTTGCCATTACTGGTTTTACATTGGAGAGTGTGCTCATCTACATTCTCTGTGTGAAAAAGAAAATCCTGACTGAGTGTGTGAGATTTTTCATTCAACAGATTTATTTAAAAGGTGAGTTATATTTTTAAGAGATTTATGTAAAATAGATTTGACTTTTTTATGAAACTCTGCTGGTTAAATTAATTTATTAAATGTACATATATATTGGGATAATTTCTAGTGAATTTGAACTTTGCTAAAAAAATAGTATGTGCACTAATATATACATTATTAAGTATCTTAAAAGGTATAGTTGAATGATGGTTCTTATCTATTATTAAATGGTTAAATATGCATGAAGAATGTGTATTATAGATAGTTTGGTGAAATGAGGTACATCTGTGTTGTTTGCAAGAAAATCATATAAGGTGTTAATGATTACAATTTTGTTATTAGTTTGTAGAGTTTGTGTGGTTTTAAAAAAAAACATAAAAAGGTGGTGTAAATTACTGTTCTTAATTAAGTCTGTTGAGAGCGTACAATTTGATGATGTTGCATATTTCAAGATTTATAATTAGTAATATGTAGTTCAAAAGAAAACCACTGCATTTTACTCTTTTGGGTATGTAGTAGTTGTCTCCTTAAGTAGATAGTATGTCATGAGTCATGTATTTGTTTAGATTGTATTTATATAGTTAAAACTATATTTACTGAATTAATGAGAGGTACCTGATAGATTACAGGAGTGCAAAGGTAGGCAAAGGTAGTCAACATGTGATTGTAAAAGTACATGAGAAGTGTTTCTGTGGTTCTATAGTGTCTAATTTTGTAGTTACTCTGGGGCATATCTACAAGGGCTGGCGATAATTATCGCTCAGCGCTCTTAGCGTGAGGATAATTATCACCGAGCCAACTCTGAATTTTATCGCGGAGATAGCGTGCTATCAGCAACGCTTTATCTCCAAAGCGATAAAATTCAGAGCGCTAAGCTACCAGACTGTGCGATTATCGCTGGAAATCCAGCGATAATCGCACAGCTTTTGGCGATAGCTTGCTGATAGGGCTGCACATACTTAGCCATGATATCCACCTTCCATAGGATATCATGGCTAAGTCAGTGTCAAAAGCAGGTGTAAGTGGAAGTAGCGATAACAGAGGTTATCGCTACTTTTCTTGTCGCCATGCTTCGTAGCGTGAGGCTCGATAATAGGAGAAATGTCGCTTAGCGACATTTCTCCCGTTATTCTGGGGAGGAACGCCCACTTTGCATCTCATTAGAGATGCAAAGCTGGGCGATATGTGAAAGGGCGAAGAAGCATGGATTCACGCGTTAGCGTGTCCTTGCTAATAGGGCGTTAAAATTATCGCCGCTTTCGTCCGAAAACGGACGCTAAAGTGGAGAATAATTTTAACGCCAGCCCTTGTAGATATGCCCCTATGT
>CAWUFW010023593.1:0-72940 GCA_963921515.1 Calotriton arnoldi
GAAAGCAGCGGCAGCTTCCGCCAAAGAAAGACCGAGGTTTGTGAAGCAGCGTCCTCAGTCCAGGCAGCACAGCCGATGGCCGAATTTCCTCGCGGCGTGGGCGGTGGTGTAGCAGAGTGTTACACAGGGGCCATCTTGCTCTGGCCTCTGTGTTAAATACTAATTTCTAACTATAACGTCCCTGAAACCTATGGTTTTTTCAGTGAATTTCAAAGGTTTTTTAAATGCTAATTTCTAACTATAACGTCCCTGAAACCTATGGTTTTTTCAGTGAATTTCAAAGGTTTTTTCATGCTAATTTCTAACTATAACATCCCTGAAACCTATGGTTTTTTCAGTGAATTTAGAAGGTTTTTTAATGAAAATGTCTAACTATAATGTCCCTGAAGCCTGTGGTTTTTTCAGTGAATTTCTAATGTTTTTTAAATGCTAATTCCTAACTATGCCTACAGAGGTAGGATATGTGCAGAAAGAGGAAGAAAGGTGCAGAAATAAGCAGGATAAATGCAGAAAGAGGCAACAGAAGTCCAGAAAGAGGAAGAAAGGTGCAGAAAGAAGCAAGAGATATTCAGAAAGAACCAACAGAGGTGCAGAAAGAGGCCTTGTTGCAAAGTCATCCTGTGCCCTGGGCACCCCCCAACTTTTTGCTGACTGGTACTGGTGGTAACAGACTCTGACTGACCCTGGGCTCTGCCTAACCAGGCCCGGAGCCAGTGCTATGCTAAAAGACACTTAGAATACAGTGAAAACACCTACATACACTAGGGTACACTATGGGTTGGGGTACCCCTGTGATTGGCATGACCTTCCCTGTAAGGCCCTAGTAAATAATAGGGCAAGGGAATTAAAACTACCTAGCATATAATAGGGCATGGCAGTTTAGAGGCCAGCAGCCCTTTTCTGCACTTGCCTGTGTGCACTGCTGAGCCTGAGCTCAGTTTAAAAGTAGTCCTGTGTGTGCAGAAAGAGGCAAGAGAGATGCAGAAAGAAGCAAGAGAGGTGCAGAAAGAAGCAAGAGAAGTACAGAAAGAAGCATCAGAGGTGCAGAAAGAGGGAAAAGGGGTGCAGAAAGAGGCAAGAGAAGTGTAGAAAGAAGCAACAGAGTGCAGAAAGAGGCAAGAGAAGTTCAGAAAGAGGCAGCAGAGGTGCAGAAAGAGACAAGAGAACTTTAGAAAGAGGCAAGAGAGTTGCAGAAACAGGCAAAAGAGGTGCACAAAGAGGGTACAGGGGTGCACACAGGCAAAAGAGGTGCAGAAAGTGGGAAGAGGGAAGCAGAAAGAGACAAGAGGGGTGCAGAAAGAGGCAAGAGAGGAGCAGAAAGAGGCAAGAGAGGTGCACACAGAGGCACAAGGGGTGCAGAAATTTGCAAAAGAGGTGCAGAATGAAGCAAAAGAAGTGCAGAAAGAAGCAACAGAGGTGCAGAAAGAGGCAAGAGG
Organism: Calotriton arnoldi; assembly: GCA_963921515.1. Taxonomy (NCBI): domain Eukaryota; kingdom Metazoa; phylum Chordata; class Amphibia; order Caudata; family Salamandridae; genus Calotriton; species Calotriton arnoldi. Next base: position 1,437 of record CAWUFW010023593.1, read on the forward strand.
GGTGCAGAAAGAAGCAAGAGAAGTGCAGAAAGAAGGAACAGAGGTGCAGAAAGAGGCAAGAGGGGTACAGACAGAGGCAAGAGAGGTGCAGAAAAAGGGAAGAGGGGTGCAGAAAGAGGCAAGAGGGGTGCATAAATTTGCAAGACAGGTGCAGAAAGAAACAAGATCAGTACAGAAACTACCAAGAGAGGTGCAGAAAGAGGCAAGAGAAGTGCAAAAAGAAGCAACAGAGGTGCAGAAAGAAACAAGAGAACTGTAGAAAGAGGCAAGAGATATGCAGAAAGAGGGAACAGGGGTGCAGAAAAAGGCAAGAGAGGTGCAGAAAGAGGGAAGAGAGGTGTATAAAGAGGGAAGAAGGGTGCAGAAAGAGGCAAGAGGGGTGCAGAAAGAAGCAACAGAGGTGCAGAAGGAGGCAGGAGAGGTGCAGAAAGAGGCAGGAGAGGTGCAGAAACAGGCAAAAGAGGTGCAGAAAGCAGCAAGAGCAGTGCAGAAAGAACCAACAGAGGTGCAGAAGGAGGCAAGAGGGGTGCAGAAAGAGGCAAGAGGGGTGCAGAAAGTTGCAAGAGAGGTGCAGAAAGAAGCAAGAGCAGTGCAGTAAGAAACAACAGAGGTACAGAAGGAGGCAAGAGGGATGCAGAAAGAGGCAAAAGCAGTGCAGAAAGAACAAAGAGACGTGCAGGAAAAGGGAATAAGGGTGCAGAAAGAGACACGAGGGGTGCAGCAAGAAGGAAGAGAAGTGCAGAAAGAAGCAACAGAGGTATTGAAAGAGGCAAGAAAGGTGCAGAAAGAGGCAAGAGAAGTGCAGAAAGAAGCATTAGAGGTACAGAAAGAGGCAAGAGTGGTGCAGAAAGAGGGAATAGAGGTGCAGAAAGAGGCAAGACACTTGCACAAAGAGGGAAGAGGGGTGCAGAAAGAGGCGAGAGGGGTGCAGAAAGAAGCAAGTGAGGTGCAGAAAGAGGCAAGAGAGGTGCAGAAACAGGCAAGAGAAGTGCAGAAAGAGGCAAGAGAATTGCTGAAAGAAGCCACAGAGGTGTAGAAAGAAGCAAGAGAGTGCAGAAAGTGGCAAGTGAGATGCAGAGAGAGGCAAGAGAGGTACAGAAAGAGGGAAGACGAGTACAGAAAGAGACAACAGCAGTGCAGAAAGAAGCAAGACAGGTGCAGAAAGAAGCATGAGAAGTGCAGAATGAAGCAACAGGGGTGGAGAAAGAGGCAAGAGAAGTGCAGAAAGAAGCAACAGAGGTGCAGAAGGAGGGAAGAGAACTGTAGAAAGAGGCAAGAGAGTTGCAAAAACAGACAAAAGAGGCACAGATAGAGGGAACAGGGTGCAGACAGAGGCAAGAGAGGTGCAGAAACAGATAAGAGGGGGGCCTAAAGAGGCAAGAGGGGTGCAGAAAGAAGCAAGAGCAGTGCAAAAGAACCAACAGAGGTGCAAAAAGTGGCACGTGAGGTGCAGAAGGAGGCAAGAGAAGTTCAGAAAGAGGCAAGAGAGTTGCAGAAACAAGCAAAAGGGGTGCAGAAAGAGGGAACAGGTGGACAGACTGAGGCAATAGAGGTGCTGGAAGAGGGAAGGGGGTGCAGAAAAAGGCAAGAGGGATGCAGAAATTTAGAACAGAGGTGCAGAAAGAAGCAAGAGCAGTGCAGAAAGAACCAACAGAGGTGCAGAAAGAGGCAAGAGGGGTACAGAAAGAGGCAAGTGAAGTGCAGAACGAAGCAAAAGAGGTGCAGAAAGAACCAACAGAGGTGCAAAAAGAGGCAAGAGGGGTGCAGAAAGGGTTAGGAGAGGTGCACAAAGAGGCAAGAAGGGTACAGAAAGAGGCAGGTGGGGTGCAGAAAGAAGGAAGAGAACTGCAGAAAGAAGCAACAGACGTGCTGAAAGAGGCACGAAGGGTGCAGAAAGAGACAGGAGAGGTGCAGAAAGAAGCAACAGAGGTACAGAAAGAGGCAAGAGTGGTGCAGAAAGAGGGAAGAGAGGTGTAGAAAGAGGCAAGAGAGTTGCACAAAGAGGGAAGAGGGGTGCAGAAACAGGCAAAAGGGATGCAGAAAGAAGCAAGAGAGGTGCAGAAACAGGCAGGAGAAGTGTTGAAAGAGGCAAGAGAGGTGCAGAAGTAGGCAAGAGAACTGCAGAAAGAGGCAAGAGAGTAGCAGAAAGGGGCAAGTGAGGTGCAGAAGGAGGCAAGAAAACTGTAGAAAGAGGCAAGAGATTTGCAGAAACAGGCAACAGGGGTGCAGAAAGAGGGAACAGGTGGGCAGACTGAGGCAAGAGAGGTACAGGAAGAGGGAAGAGGGTTGCATAAAGAGGGTGCAGAACGAAGTAACAGAGGTGCAGAAAGAAACAAGAGATTTGCAGAAAGACGCAAGAGAGGTGCAGAAAGACACAAGAGAGGTGCAGAAACAAGCAAGAGAAGTGCAGAAAGAGGCAAGAGAATTGCTGAAAGTAGCAACAGAGGTGTAGAAAGAAGCAAGAGAAGTACAGAAAGAGGCAAGTAAGGTGCAGAAAATAACAAGAGAACTACAGAAAGAGGCAAGAGGGATGCAAAAAAGGGAAGAATGGTGCAAAAATAAACAAAAGAAGTGCAAAAAGAAGGAACAGAGGTGCAAAAAGAGAGAAGAGGGGTGCAGAAAGAGGCACGAGGGGTGCATAAAGAGGCAAGAGATGTGCAGAAAGAAACAAAAGAAGTGCAGAAAAAAGAAACAGAGGTACAGAAGTGGCAACAGGGGTGCAGAAAGAGGCAACAGGGGTGCAGAAAGAGGCAACAGGGGTGCAGAAAGAGGGAAGAGGGATAGAGAAAGAGGCAACGGGGTGTAGAAAGAAGCAAGAGAGCTGTAGAAAGAAACAAAAGAAGTGCAGAAAGAAGGAGCAGAGGTGCAGAGAGAGGCAAGAAAGGTGCAGAAAGAGGGAAAAGGGGTGCAGAAAGAGGCATGGGAAGTGCAGAAAGAGGCAACAGGGGTGCAGAAAGAGGCAACAGGGGTGCAGAAAGAGGGAAGAGGGATAGAGAAAGAGGCAACGGGGTGTAGAAAGAAGCAAGAGAGCAGTAAAAAGAAACAAAAGAAGTACAGAAAGAAGGAACAGAGGTGCAGAGAGAGGCAAGAAAGGTGCAGAAACAGGGAAAAGGGGTGCAGAAAGAGGCATGAGGGGTGCAGAAAGAAGCAAGAGAAGTGCAGAAAGAAGCAACAGGTGCAGAAAGAGGGAAGAGGGGTGCAGAAAGGGGCATGAGAGGTGCAGAAAGAAGCAACAGAGGTGCAGAAAGAGGGAAGAGGGATGGAGAAAGAGGCAAGAGGGGAGCAGAAAGAAGCAAGAAAGTTGCACAAAGAAACAAAAGAAGTGCAGAAAGAAGGAGCAGAGGTGCAGAAAGAGGCAAGAGGGGAGCAGAAAGAGGCAAACGGGATGCAGAAAGAAGCGAGAGGTGCAGAAACAAACAAAGGAAGTACAGAAAGAAGGAACAGAGGTGCAGAAAGAGGTAAGAGGGGTGCAGAAAGAAACAAAAGAAGTGCAGAAAGAAGCAACGGAGGTGCAGAAAGAGGCAAGAGGACTGCAGAAAGAGGGATAAGGGGTGCAGAAAGAGGCACGAGGGGTGCAGAAAGAAGCAAGCGAGATGGAGAAAGAAGCAACAGAAATGCATAAAAAAGCAACAGAGATGCAGAAAGGGGAAGTGGGGTTGAGAAAGAGGCAAGAGGGATACAGAAATAAACAAGAGAGGTGCAGAAAAAAACAAAAGAAGTGCAGAAAGAAGGAACAGAGGTGCAGAAAGAGGCAAGAGGGGTGCAGAAAGAGGGAAGAGGGGTGTGAAAGAGGCAAGAGGGGTGCAGAAAGAAGGGACAGAGGTGCAGAAAGAAGCAAGAGAAGTCCAGAAAGAAGCAACAGAGGTGCAAAAAGGGGGAACAGGGGTGCAGAAAGAGGCAAGAGCGGTGCAGAAAGATGGAAGAGGGGTGCAGAAAGAAGCACGAGTGGTGCAGAAAGAAGCAAGAGAGGTGCAGAAAGAGGGAAGAGGGGTAGAGAAAGAGGCAAGGGAGTGTAGAAAGAAGTAAGAGAGCTGTAGAAAGAAACAAAAGAAGTGCAGAAAGAAGGGCGGTGCAGAAAGAGGCAAGAGGAGTGCAGAAAGAGAAGAGGGTTGCAGAAAGAGACACAAGGGGTGCAGAAAGAAGCAAGAGAGGTACAGAAAGAGGCAAGATAAGCGCAGAAAGAAGCAACAGAGATGCAGAAAAAGGGAAGAGGGGTGGAGAAAGAGGCAAGAGAAGTGAAGAAAGAAGCAACAGACATGCAGAAAGGGGGAAGAGGTGTGGAGAAAGAGGCAAGAGGGGTGCATTAAGAAGCAAGAGAGGTGCAGAAAGAAACAAAAGAAGTGCAGAAAGAAGGAACAGAGGTGCAGAAAGAGGCAGGAGGGATGCAGAAAGAGGGAAGAGGGGTGCAGAAAGAGGCAAGAGAGGTGCAGAAAGAGGGAAGAGGGGTGCACAAAGAAGCAAGTGAGGGGTGCAGAAAGAGGCAACAGGTGCAGAAAGAGGCAAAAGAGGTGCAGAAAGTAGCAGAGATGTGCAGAAAGAGTCAAGAGAAGTGCAGAAAAAGAAAGAAATGTGCAGAAAGAAGCAACAGAAATGCAGAAAGAGGCAAGAGAGGCGCAGAAAGAAGCAAGAGTGGCTTGCACACCATTAGTACCAATTTAACACCCACATTTAGCAATAAGTAACAGGTGACCATTCTAGGTTTACAAAGGACCTTCCACCACCCTGTAACACTTGTGGCTGCATTTTTGGTAAGGTTTGAGCCGTTTGAGCTAGAAACAGGGCTTTTTTTGTTCAAATCTGCAGATTAGGCAGCAGATGATGGATTATGTGGCTAATGCGGAAAATGCATAACTGTGCAAAAGTTGGTGCAGCCAAACAGTCGCATAATTCCAGTGGCCCTGCTCATACCTCTGCCTAGGTCCAGAAGTGCTCCTCAGTGATTCCTTCTTTTTTTTGTCTCATTGAGTTCATAGTTTAGCTTCTATGGAAACGAGGAAGACTAAACCTGAGGTTACCACTCCACAACACAGACTACCATACCACATAATTGCTCTCCATAACACATAATCCCACTCTACATAATTCCTGTACACTAAATACCACATACTTTCAAGCCACATAATTTCACTGCACCACATACCACATAATTCCACTACACACAATGGACATCCACTCCACTCCAAAAAACATTAGTAAAAAACGTTTACATTTACAATGCCAATAGCTCTAACTCTTGCAAATGCCAGACCTAATTAATTAAATTAAAAATGCTTCTTTAACTGGTAGTCACATTTGCAGAGTGGTGGAGAAAGGGGGCTGGGCCTCCAACCAGCGCTCAGGAATTCCGCTGCGTAGAACTTACCAGGAGGGCTTCTTGGCCCCCAAAGTCCCTCAGGAGTAAAGTGGACTTCATCCCCCAACCACTACTGTGCCAGGAGGCACGTTTGCAGAGTGGTGGAGAAAGGGGGGATGTTTTCCCGAAGACCTCTTAGCAATCCCACTGTGTGGGACTTAGTGGTGGTAACAGGAGGGGTAGTTGGCCCCCAAGGGCAACCTTGGGGGCCAACTACCCCTCCTATTACCTCCAGTAAGTCCCACACAGCAGCATTGCTAAGTTCTCATAGCAGGCCATGCCCCCTTTCCCCACCACTCTGCAAATGTGCTCCCAGGCGCGCTCTTGGATGGGGGATAAAGTCCACTTCGCTGCTGGGGGTCCTTAGGGGCCAACTAGCCTACCTGATACCTCCAGTATGCCCTAGATAGTGGGATTGCTGATAGGTGGACACAGGCCATGCCCCCTTTGTCCACCACTCTGCAAACACGCCTCCTCGCGCGCTCTTGGTTGGGAGATGAAGTCCCCTTGCCTCCTGAGGGTCCCTGGGGGCCAACTAGCCCACCAGGTACCTCCAGTAAGCCCCACACAGCTGGATTGCTGAGAGTGGTCCGTGGCCACGCCCCCTTTTTACACCACTCTGGAAACATGCCTCCTGGCGCACTGCTGCTCGGGGGATGAAGTCCACTTGTGTCCTGAGGTCCTCAGGACTCAAGAGGACCTCATCGCCCCCATGGTCCCTGCCGGCTTCCCACCTCCTGCGGGAGCCGGCATTGCTTTTGGGCAAGGGGAGCTGCTGACATGCAGCTCCCCTTGTCCCAAAGCAATTCTGCTTTGCTTTTCAGAAGCGAGAGCAGGTTTCCTGTTCTCGCTTCTAAGAAGCAAAGCAGTGTTTGCTATCGCAGGGCGGGAGCCGTGCTCCCGCCCTGCCATAGCAAACAGCAATGTCCCTTGGGTGGGCACCCCGGGAAATTGCAGGAGCCGACCCTGCGGGGTGGCGGTCCCCAGGGCCATAGAGGGCTCCAGGAGAGGGCCGCGCGGCCCCCCTCCCTTCATTTGCAAAGCCCCGGGAGGTGGTGGTCCCCGGGGCCGGGGGCCGCAACGGACCCCCGCACTACATTTATGTATGCCCCGGGGAGATGGTGGTCCCCGGGGCCATGTGGGGGGGCTCGAGCCCCTCCACACATTTTTAGAAAGTTGCCCGGGGAGGTGGCAGTCCCCAGGGCTTGGGGGGTCTGCGAGGCCCCCCACCCTAAATAACAATGCCCCGGGGAGGTGGCGGTCCTCGGGGCACCGTGGGAGGGGCAGGAGCCCCCCACACATTTTTTTTAAAAGCCCCGGGAGGTGGCAGTCCCCGGGACTGCGGGGGCCGCGTGCCCCTGCATATAATTATCTAAGCCACGGGGAGGTGGCGGTTCCCGGGGTTGCGGGGGCCCCCGCTATATAATTAGACATTGCCCCCGGGACCTGGCCCACCCGGGGGCTTATAGAAAACAAAGTGTGGAAGACCGCGCTTCATTTTTAAAAAAAATTTCAGCCGGATTCACACACCCAGTAATTCCGTTCAGCAGTTTGGGCTGTAGCTTTGTCTAAAGTTCCTATGGAAATTAACATGGGGAAAATGCGTTATGGGACCCCCCTTTTTTCTCGGCCCCCGCTTGACGAATCACCCTGAAACTTTTAAAACAGGAGCAGACCTGAGTGAACCATTAGTTTGGAAAATTTCGCGAAGATTCGTCAAACGGCGCAAAAGATATTGGCAAAAGAAGAAACGCTTTTTGAATAGGCACAAGGTCCCTAACTAGAACTACCTACTGGCAACCGCCAGTAGGTAATATATATATATATATTCACTGAAAAAACCATAGGTTTTAGGGACAGTTATAGTTAGTTGGACATTGCACTCGTACAAAACCCGTGAAATTCCCCGTTATAGTTAGTTCAGCTAACTATAACTCGCGCCTCCGCAATGCACTGCTGATGACGTCACATATTACATCACTCATGACATGGTCAGTGACATCACTGATGACATCTCAAATGACATCACTGATGACATCATCCAGTGACTGTGTGTTTCTGTAAAGTTTAAATATGTTTAATATATATAGGGAAAGGCGCATTGAAGAATGAGTGGGTGTATAAGTGTCTGTATGGATGATTTAGTAGGTGCGTGACTAACTCTATAAGTGAGTGATTAAACGTATCTTACTGAATGCATGGGTTAGTGACTAAACTGGGTGAATGTCTGTATCCGTCTGTCTATTGCTGTATAAGTGGCTGCATGGGTTTGTGAATAGCTACATGAGTGTCTATATGAGTTATTGATTGGTTGTCTGAGTATCTGTATGGGTGCCTGAGTGTTTGTGTGGGTGGGGTGTGTGCGACTCTGTGCATAGATGTGTGAGTGGGTGATTCACTGGGTGGATGGTTTCAAGAGTGCATCTGTGATAGACTGTATGGGTGGGTAAGTGTGTGTAAGAGTGTGTTAGTGAGTGAATGTATGTCCCAGTGGTACATGTGTGAGTAACTACATATGTGAAAGGCAGTATATATGTGTGTTGGAGTATATAAATAGCTATGAGCTAGAGTGTGTGATTGTGAGAGTGACTGTATGGATGAGTGTGTGCTTGTATCAGTGATTGTATAAGAGCGTAAGAATGTGCTAGTATTTGTATGAGTAAGTGAGCTGGTGTGTGTATAACTGTATAGGTGAGTAAATGGCAGTGTGTTTAATTATTTGCATGACTGACTAGGTGTGTGAGTACCTCTATGGATGAGTGGCGGTGTTTGAGTGTCTATATAGGAGTATGAGTGCATATGATAGTCCTGTACTGAGTGACCGTAAGTATGAGTGACTGTACGGGTGAGTGAGTGGATGTGTGTGTAGACCTAAGAATCAGTGAGTGGGTATGTAGTTATTGGTGTTGGAGTGTCTATGGTTTTGCGAATGGCAGTCTATAATTTAGAGTGAGTGTATCAAAGGTTATATTAGGGTGTGAGGAGGTGCATCAGATTATCACGTGGATGATGTCATCAGTGATGTCATTTGAGATGTCATCAGTGATGTCATCAGTGATGTCACTGACCATGTCATGAGTGATTTAATATGTGATGTCATCAGCAGTGCAATGCGGGGTGCGAGTTATAGTTAGCTGAACTAACTATAACGGGGAATTTCACGGGTTTTGTACGAGTGCAATGTCCAACTAACTATAACTGTCCCTAAAACCTATGGTTTTTTCAGTGAATTTCAAAGGTTTTTTAAATGCTAATTTCTAACTATAGCGTGCCTGAAACCTATGGTTTTTTCAGTGAATTTCAAAGGTTTTTTAAATGCTAATTTCTAACTATAACGTGCCTGAAACCTATGGTTTTTACAGTGAATTTCAAAGGTTTTTTAAATGCTAATTCCTAACTATAACATGTCTGAAACCTATGGTTTTTTTCAGTGAATTTCAAAGGTTTTGTAAATGACAATTTTTAAATGTATTAATTGTTATATTTATTTCTTTGATACTGATTTACTACATTTTTTAAACTATTTATTCTTACATATTTTATTTTTTAAATTACATTGTAATTACATTATACATTACAAAATATACTTTCTCAGAATGAATTACTTTAGTTTAAATACTTTGCAAATAGGCAATAGACTTTTAAGTACAGTAGTTACAGTTGTTGCAATGGGCAACACAATTTCAAAAACAATGCAACATTGAGCTCAATGTGAATTTCTAGAATTTCTAGTTAAATGCAATTAGTTACTTTATGGATTACTTTTCTAACCACAGGACTGGATCCTGGATCCTAGATTCAGTCCTGGGACATCTCCTGTAAACAGTTGAGTAAAAGCGTTTTGGTTACAGTAGTGATTTTTAAGGAATATTATTGTATTTTAAAAGTTGACACTTAGAAACTTTTTCACATAGAATCACCAATGTTATCCTATGGGAGGAAATTCACTTAGCAGGTAAGTAGTGTTATCGTTACTTTTTCTTACTCAGTGGTGGATCCTGGATCCAGCACTGGTGCATCTCCTGTAAACAGTTGAAAGAATGCGTTTAAGTCATACAGGCGATTTTTAAGGAATATTTGTAGTTTGTGAAAATCGACACTTTGAAACTTTTCTGCTGAAAACCAGACAATGGATTCCAATGGAAGGAAATACAAGTTACTGGTAAGTACGGTTAGAAATACTTTTCAGGGTCAGTGCTGGGCTAAAAGATGCAGCACTGGGTTCTCTCCTGATAACAGGTGAGTAAATCGGAATTCGTAGTTCGGCTGATTTTAGAGGAATATTATAAAGTTCCAAAACTCCACACACAGAAGAATTTCCAAGTGAAACCAGTCAATGTTAGCCTATGGAAGGACATTCAAGTTACTGGTAAGTACGGTTAAAATTACTTTTCAGGATCAGTACTGGGCTCAAAGATGCAGCACTGAGGTCTCTCCTGATAACCGGTGAGTAAATCGGAATTCGTAGTTCGGCTGATTTTAGAGGAATATTTGTATGTTTCAAAAATCGACACAAACTTTTTCAGCAAAAAGCAGGCAATGATATCCTATGGAAGGAAATTCAAGTTACTGGTAAGTACGGTTAAAATTACTTTTCAGGATCAGTACTGGGCTCAAAGATGCAGCACTGAGGTCTCTCCTGATAACAGGTGAGTAAATCGGAATTCGTAGTTCGGCTGATTTTAGAGGAATATTTGCACAATGGTGAAGGAAGGGGGTGGGGCCTGAAGTGACATGTCTGCAAACACGCCCTGTGGCGCGTTTTAAGTTGGAGAATTAATTCCTCCTCAATCCCGAGGGTCCCTAGGGGCCAACTGGCCCACCAGATACCTCCAGTATGCGCCAGAGAGCTGCGTTGCAGAGAGGTGTTCAGACCCCACGCCCCTTTTGACAACACTCTGCAACGCAGCTTCGTGGCGCTTACTGGAGGTACCTGGTGGGCTAGTTGGCCCCCAGGGACCCTCAGGATTGAAGAGGATTTAATTTCCCATCTTAAAATGCGCCACGGGGCCTGTTTGCACACATGTCACCTGAAGCCACGCCCCCTCCCTTCACCACTGTGCAAACACGCCCTGTGGCGCGTTTTAAGTTGGGGGATTAAGTCCCCTTGAATACTGAGGGTCCCTGGAGTCCAACTAGCCCACCATGTACCTCCAAAAGTGCCACGGAGCTGCGTTGCAGAGAGGTTTAAAAAGGGCGTGGCCTCAGTACACCTCTCTGCAACGCAGCCCCTGGCGCATACCGGAGGTTCCTGGTGGGCTAGTTGGCCCCCAGGGACCCCCAGTATTCAAGGGGAATTACTTCCCTTCTTAAACGCGCCAGGGGCGCGTTTGCAGACTGCTGCAGGGAGGGGCGGGGCCTCCAGCAGATGCCGGTCTTTTTTTCCTTCTTTTTCTGCCCAGGGGTCCTTGTGGGACCCCTGAGCAGACCTAGGGGGTCAGGGTGTTTCTACCCTGCCCCCTTTGTTTCTTGTGTTTTTTTTTTTTTAATTGGCGGGATCCGCGCACCCTAAGCGCATCCCGCCGATTTAATTTTTTTTTTTTTTTAAAATGCTTTTTTCTGCCATGGGGGTCCTTGTGGGGCCCCCTGAGCAGACCTAGGGGGTCAGGGTGTTTCTACCCTGCCCCCTTTTTGCGTTTTGCGCACTTGTTTTACTGCTTTCTTGTTCCTCGGTTCTACCGAGGAACAAGATGGCTGCCAACACTTCCTGGTTTGGAGTGTTGACAGCCAATTAGCATGCAGCTCGTGGTCGGGAGGGTGCTCGGATCCACCGCGGCCATAGATATCGAAACTTTTATTTTGGATTTTCTCAGCAACTACTGAACGGATTTACACCATTTTTAAAAGGGTGCTTTCTGAACCAAGCACTACCTTTTTGCCAAATTTGGTGTAATTCCGTTCAGCAGTTTTTGCTGTAGCCTTGCATAAATTTTCCTATGGGAAATTGATTTTATCACTCTTATTTTTTGAATTTCTCCACAACTACTGAACGGATTTACACCATTTAAAAAAAGGTCGCTTTCTGAACCAAGCGCTACCTTTTTGCCAAATTTGGTGTCATTCCGTTCAGCAGTTCGGGCTGTAGCCGTGGCTAAAATTTCCTATGGGAATTAACATGGAGAAAACATGTTTTAGGACCCCCCCTTTTTTCTCGGCCCCCGCTTGATGAATCACCCCAAAACTTTCAAGACAGGAGCGGACCGGAGCGCCCCACTAGTTTTGAAAATTTTGCTATGATTCGTCAAACGACGCCAAAGTTATTGGGAATAGAATGTTACCGATTTCCTATGGATAATAGGTCCTAACTATAACTATCTACTGGCGACCGCCAGTAGATAATATATAAAACGTTACATACACATATATATATGTACTTTCAAAGAGATATTTAAAATACTCTTAACTTTAGTGATACAAAGTAAACGCACACCTGTTGTAAACACTTCCTGTGTAAAAGTCCTCCTGTTGTACTTACCGTGATATAATGACTCTCGATGTAACGCCATGCAAAGCAACGACTTACATTCGTTTGAAAACCATACTAAAAATCTAATTTGTGTAGGTGTTTCCTACACGCAGAAAGTTTACAACCACAATCTGAAAAATTTCAATAAAGGCCACATATTTACCTTAACAAGTAAGTTGCAATGATTCTCCCTTCGAAACTCTTGTCAGTGAGCTGTTTTGTTTACTTTCATTGCAGAACAGCAAGATCTGATACATAAAGCTGCCATTACCTCAAGTTAGCCTTCATTTTGCAAGCTTTTAATTTTGATTATAGGACGTCTAGCAACGTGTGCTGTAATTAATGGAAACACAGTGTGAGTGTCAGTTCCAGCTGTAATTTAATGTGCCAGTAAGCGTTTTCAGAAGTGTGTTTACTGTAACTGTGCAAAATTCTCTAAGGATATTATCTCAGAACAATGCTAATACAGCAGAGTAATTAGAAGCAGCATGTATTGCACAATGACAAAGGTCACGTGCACGAAGAAAACACCACCTTTCTCTGTTACGTCACATCCAGGTACTCCATGTGTGAAGCATTATAGACAAGAGATCTGCTCCCTTGCACCTGAAGTGATATTCATAGCATAGAATTACAACATTGAAATGAGTGGTACTTGAGCATACTCTGGACACACTAACATTGTATTGTGCATTGCACATACTCCCCTTGTCCAAGGGGGTGGAGGCAGCAAGCAGGCGGAAATCTCTACCTATGTGTAGGCAGAAATCTACGTCTGTGGAGATCTCAGCACATAGATTTCCCTAATTCCCAAACCAGTACTGACAGTTTGTGCTCTTTTCTCACAATGTAGGCAAAGAACAAGAATGCTATCAATCATAAAATGTTTCTTTCAGAATTTTAGAATTTAACAAATTACAGTGGGCTCGGATACTTGGTCATGCCATTAAAACAAAAGTAGACGAAATTCAAATTTAATTTCACTTATCAATCTATTACTATTTACCATACATAATTTGAAGCCTTTGTTCTCCTACATCTCTGCACTATAACAATAGAGCAACCAACTCCTTTGCAGTTTCCCTTTCAGTGTTGACATTCCAAAAACTATTTCCAAATATATCTTGAATTAATAGCTAGGATGGTACATTTTAACCACATTGGGAAAACAGGATAAAAATAACACTTAACATGTGGGGTCAAATTCTAAAGCATTTTATGAGAATGCACTGCAAATGAGAGCAAGCTACACATAAAATTATCGTTTAGTTTAAGGAAACAGAGGCCTCAAACGGTTTGAAATTTTGAAATTATTTGTTTCATTTGGATTGTTTCGGATAAGCAGTCAGTTTAAGCATATGCATGAATACAGAAATAAATTTTCATGGCACTGTAAATCTATTTTATTACATCAATATCTATCTATCTATCTATCTGTCTATCTGTCTATCTGTCTGTCTGTCTATCTATGAGTGTGATTCCGTTTAGGTATTTTATTCTGTATCAAAGAGCAAAGATTCCTATGAAAGTTAAAATTACTCATGGAAGTGGCTGCATTGGCTTGGGTTAAATCCATTCAATAGTTTTTGAGAAATTAGCATTAAAATTGATTCGGTGGGCTTGAAAGGGTTATAAAGTTAGAGATATCTGTTCCATCCATGAATGAATTTGAAAAAGTAGTGGAATACTATTGGATCAGGGGCCTTTTTTTCCCTTGATGCATTTCGGGTTCCCACACCAAAAACGGGGTTCACGAAAGCAAACCTGCCGATTGGTTGTCTGCAACAGAGAAAAGCGGTTGCCTTTACAGAATTTAGGGTTTACCTCAAGTCCCCAAAAAATAAAAGCAGCCATAAGGGCGCAGGAGGAGCTTTCCCTGAACCAGTGTCCCATGTGAAGCATCCAAAGGGACCCCATTGAATTAAAATAAAAAAGTCAGATTGTTGTGGGTTTGCAGGCTCCGAGACGAGTTTGTGGGCCCTAGCGTAATTCCACGGTCTGCAAATCATGACTAAGGGTCTGCAAACCTGGGCAAGGCCCTCTCCGTTTCTTTCTTGGAGCATCTCTTGCATTGGGGCCCTGGCTTGGGATCCTCGGACCAGGAGCATTATCCAACAAGGGTCCATAAGTCTGAGTGGATTCACAAGCCTAATGTCTGTGAACTTAAAAGATAAAGGGGGCTAGTCTCCACTTGGTGGCCACAGTTCATGGCCGAAGGGCCCCACCTTGCTATGGGTGGACAACGCTTCTGCGCACAACCTTTAGCCATGTGCAGTGAGGTTGGTCACCCATGGAGGGGTGACTGAAGGACCTCACCATAGGCAGGACTAACATCTTGCTGTGCCCGGCCCACAGCGGGTTGGACGCGGAGCTTGTCAGAACCCTCCATAGACAGCCATGCCCAGATGTGCATGGCCATAAGTACGCTGCAGGGGCTGGCCATAGAGGGTGACTGTTGGCCTTGTAAATCATAACTTGCATACAATGTATATATGTATATATAAAACTTAGTTAAAAATGAGTTAAGGTTCTGTCTCAGGCACGTAAAACCACTGACATTCATCATTTATTGTTGGCACACATGCAATGACTTGTGCCGTCTGCCATGATGTTCTCTTGCTATATCTTTTCTGTATTTCTGCACTGTAAGCCAATTGATGTTGTCAGCACGTCAGGCAGTGCAAGTCATGACTAGTGTTGTGTGCACTGATAACCATAGCTGGCAAATTTCTATGCACAGTTGAGTCAGAACCTTAAATCAACTCTTTACTGCGATATTTTTCAGTAAATTTGGTAATTTTCATTGGTGAAGTTAGTTTCCAAACCCTGCTGTGCACGACCTTTCACCTCATTTGCACCCTTATTCTCGTGATATCATCTCCAGATACCTTCCTGTTCACCAATTCAATCTGAGAAGTTTCATCACACCCAATAGATGCATAATTTATGAATGAGGACAATGTACATTATTTGCAAAAGAAATTTAGTGTGTAATCTCTGTGCATGTAGTCTATACTACTTATTAGTAATGTATTCTCTCAAAGGAGCAAATCCAGGGAAGTAGCCAAGGACACTATTGTTGATTTTCTATTTTTTAGGTTTTTCTACTGGAGGCCTTCACTTCATCTCCATTGAACAATGCACTTTTGTAAGGGCATGTTCAAACTATCTCTTCAGTATTTGTGGCCGGGCACAAGCTCATGATCCTATTTTTCTATGAAAAACATAGACAATTTATGTGAGACTGAGTTGTAAAATGCTTTTAGTGAGCATCTAAATTTACACAATCTCTAAACATTTCCACTAGCTGACTGGCAAAGCAGATTCTTCCCATTCCAAGTGTGTAAGGCAATGCATACCTGCTCACCTAAAGCCTAGGATGCCATGCAGTGCCTTGCAGAAGACTCACATGTACCTTTTCCTGGGATTTCTGGCATTCTCTTCACCCATTGACAACACCTGACACCCAAGACTCCACCAGCTTCCTTAACAAGGGCAGTTTGGGAGCTCTCTCAACATCTGTCAATCCATGGACAACCCTGGTCCATTTTTAGATAGGCCATTTCTTCATGTCTATCCAATGCTTCAACTTCACTGCATTGTATTGGAACATCCAAATATCCTACCTGAGCATTTGTCTCCCTCCCTCGGATGGTACTGTTCTGATTGCGGTTGTGCTCACCAGGGCGTGTTGCTCACGGACAGCCATATTCTCCAAGCCGCTTCAATAAATTCTTCCCTGAGAGATTTTTTTTTTCTGCAAACTTGACCGGAAGGTATCAGAGCTCTTTACATGAGCACCAGTTGTGTTACAGATGGACACATTCATTTTGTTAGGCACGGGGAGATTAAGTGATTTGCCCAGATTCACAGGATGTTGAGCGTTCCTGCCGAGACTCGCTTCCCCAGCTTCGAGGTTAACCGCTCTAGCCGAGATGCAGTTCCCCTTCGGTACTCATGCAAATAACACCAAACTCCTAAAGTCCCATATAACCCCAATGCTACTGAATGCCAAAAAGGTCATTTTATTGTGTTCCTACCTTCAAAAGGAGCAGCAAGTTCCATACAGCTACAACCCTGCCATTAGTGAGAGCCACAAACCCCATTTTTCACATTGCCTTCCAGAGCCACAGCCCTCAGGCAGCCCCAATAGCTATCAATACCAGAAGTCAATCAATCAATCAGGGTTTTTTTAAAGCACGACTACTCACCCGTAAGGGTCTCAAGGCGCTAGGGGTGGGGGGGGTGCAGGTTCCATCTATCAAGGAGGGGTCTGTCGAAGAGCCAGGTTTTGAGGTTTCTTGCGAAGATGGGGAGCGATGTTGTCTGTCTGAGGTGGAGCGGAAGGGCGTTCCATGCTTTGGCCGCGAGGAAGGAGAAGGAGCGGCCTCCCGATCTGGTCTTTCTGGTGCGGGGGACGACGGCGTAGGAGAGCTGGGCTGATCGTAGGGTCCTTTGTGGTGCGTGGAATTTGAGTCGGCTGTTCAGGTATGCTGGTCCGGTGCCGTGGAGGGGGAAACATCCTGAACAACGACTCCGGAACAACGAGTTCCGGAGTCACGAAAGCGGAACTCCACCCTGCTCGAACAACGACTCAGCCTTAACCACGCATGTGCGTGGTTAAGGCTGATTCGGTCTAGTGTTCGGGCAGGGCGGAGTTCCGAGGAGCGTCGCAGAGGAGATCGTCGAGGAACAGAGAGGAGATCGTCGAGGAACAGGTAAGAGGGGTAAATTTTCAGGGGTGGTGGGGGTTTAGGTTTAGTTTTTAGGGGTTTGGGGTTTAGTTTTAAGGTGGGGGAATTAGTTAAAATGGTGTTGTGTTTGTTTTTAGGGTGTGTGGGCGATCGTGTATATTATTAGGGAAGGGGAATTAGTTATTAGGGTTTGTGGGTGATCGTGTTTATTTTTAGAGTGGGGGAATTAGTTTTAGGAGGGCGGGGGAGATTGGTGTTAGTATGCAGGGGTTGGGGGTTTGGGGTTAGTTTTTAGGGGTTTGGGGTTAGTTTTTAGGGGTTTGGGGTTAGTTTTTAGGGGTGTGCGTGATCGTGTTTGGTTTAAGGATGTGTTGGTGATCGCGTATATTTTTAGGGTGGGAGGGAATTAGTTTAGTGTGTGTGGGTGATCGTGTTTACTTTTAGGCTGGGGGAATTCGTTTTTAAGGGGTGGGGGATCGGGGTACTAGTTGGAAGCATTTTTAACACGCATTCCTTTACCACGAAAAATCGTGGTAAAGGAATGCGTGGTAAAAAAAATCGTGGTTTAGACAAGGTCGTGGTTGCGACCTCGTTGTTAGGGAAGTCGTGGTTGGGGAACTCGATGTTCCAACATACAACCCGTGGAGGGCCTTGTGTGCGTGGGTGAGCATCTTGAAGGTGATTCTCGCCTCGACAGGGAGCCAGTGGAGTGTGTGCAGGTGCTGGGAGATGTGGCAGTGTTTTGGCAGGTTGAGGACCAGTCTTGCGGCAGTGTTCTGGATGTTCTGTAGCTTGCGGGTGAGGTTTTTGTTTATTCCGGCGTAGAGTGCGTTGCCGTAGTCGAGTCTGCTGGTGACCAGGGCGTGAGTGACGGTCTTTCGGTGTTCGAGGGGGATCCATTTGAAGGTCTTACGAAGGAGGCGGAGGGTGTGGAAGCAGGAAGACGAGACAGAGTTGATCTGGCGGTCCATTTTGAGCTCGGAGTCCAGGATGATTCCCAGGTTGCGTGCATGGTCCGTGGGGGTTGGCGGGTTTCCAAGGGCGGGGGGCCACCAGGTGTCGCTCCAGGCATTGGGGTTTGGGCCCATGATGAGTACTTCTGTTTTGTTGGTGTTTAGTTGTAGGCAGCTGTTTTTCATCCATTTGGCGACGGCTTCCATGCCTTCTCGAAAGTTGCGTCTGGCGGTGTTGGGCTCATTGGATAGGGAGAGGATGAGCTGGGTGTCGTCTGCGTATGACACGATGTTGAGTCCGTAGGTTCTGACGATGGGGGCGAGTGGAGCCATGTAGACGTTGAAGAGCGTCGGGCTGAGGGAGGAGCCCTGGGGGACTCTGCAGGTGGTAGGTGTGGGGTCCGAGAGGAAAGGGGGAGTCTGACCCACTGCGTCCTGCCGGAGAGGAAGGAGCGGATCCAGTCGAGGGCCTTGTCCTGGATTCCTGCGTCAGTAGAGTCTGCGTATTAGGGTGCGGTGGGAGACTGTGTCGAACGCCGCTGATAGGTCGAGGAGGATGAGGGCTACTGTTTCTCCTTTGTCCAGTAGGGTGCGGATGTCGTCTGTTGCGGCGAGGAGGGCGGTTTCCGTACTGTGGTTTTTTCTGAAGCCGGATTGGGAGGAGTCGAGGATGTTGTGTTCTTCAATGAATGTGGCGAGTTGGCTGTTGATGGCTTTCTCGATGACTTTCGCTGGGAACGGGAGCAGGGAGAGGGGTCTGTAGTTTTTGAGGTCGGTGGGGTCTGCTGAGGGTTTCTTTAGGAGGGGGTTGACCTCGGCGTGTTTCCAGTCGTCAGTTACGTTCTCCATGAGACTTGCTTTTCCTTGCATGAGAAACCACACTGCTAATGCACCCAAATATATCAAGCAGGTGGAAAATGAAGCCCCATGAATCCCCTTGCCCTCAGTACCAGATACATCAGGCACCATCCAATTCTGCTCCAAAACCGCTTCACAATACACCATGAACCATGTGGGCTACTCTACAGTCATGGGAAGCCAAGGGCATAGCCCACTATCATACCACATACAAATTCATTACTAGTAGCCGTATGATTTTCCTCTACATGTCCTCACTACAACACATCATTAAGAACCTCATATGCTATCAATACTTCATGAAGTTTTCATATCTGGAATACAGCACCAACACATACATTGCTTGGTCTTACAGACCAACCTACATACCTATTGCTCACAGGGTTCCTGCACACCACAGGCCCTCACCATCTATGGCCTTACTACCATAGTTGTAAGAGCTAACGTATGAACATGCCCACTGGAAAGTCTTCTGCACATAACTAAAAAGGAGGAGTGGGCCATCTGCGTCCCTTTCCAGCTGAATTCTAACTAGCTTTCTCACTCTTTCAACACCATTCTATTGTTGCTTACCACCCTCTACCACCAATGTCCAAATATTTAATTTTAGTTTGTGGCAGTGACTGAGAATCTCAGTGCAGTCGCTATGCAGCTATACTTTCTAATATCCAATTTGAAGGCCTAACTACATCAAATAACTTTACTGAAAGCAATTCAGATTACTTATTAATCAATTATTTTTGTCAGCCTGTAAATTTGAGAATTTTAAAATGCTTCCAGTTTTTTCAGTATGAACGATGTACAGTGCTCCAATTGTGCAATTAATCAACAGTGCACTGTATGCAAAGTTTTCTGATCCATAGGTCTGAGATATAGGGACTAGGGCCATGCTACAGCTCGGCAGAAACCCTCCCAACCACTGTCATTTCGATTAAACAATTTGTGCACTTTTAGAGTTTACTGGATTTTTTAGAATTTTATGAACGTTTTTTAAATGCTGAATTGCACTCAAAAGTTTTATTCAACTGTACCTTTATGCACTTTAATTAATGCCAAATAAAGTTATCTTGACTGACTGACTGATGATTAAACAATAAGGTTTCAAATGACTAAAATCTGCGGGTAGATCTACTTGAGTGCTTGGTCTTATGCTTTGGAATCTTCTGAACCCCAACTTCAGGACTGATTCCAACCATCTGAAACTCAGAACACTCTTGAAAATAGAACTGAGTGTTAACATGTAGTGAGTGAAGACGACTGGACAGGTGATCCATCCTGCCAGCCAGTGGGACCTCAGCTACCTCTGAGATGTTTGTTTCTCATTGCCTTCATAGAGCAACCTGAATGAACTGCGAGGTAATGCTACTGAGATGTCATTGATCTAATGGATAAACAATGGATTGGTCTAAGATGTATACTCTACTTAAAAATAGGTGTTGCAATTTGTAAGAACTGAACAATCAACTTTGATTTCATACTAGTGCCATACAGCACAAAAGGACTATCATCCTATAGAGTACTATAAGAAAGGCACAGTCAATACAAACATTCCTTTATTACAGAACCTGGAGCAGATCCTTGAACATCAAATAATATGTTGCCATTTCCTTGCACAAACTATAATTTAAGTGCCATTAGTCCAGGTTCTTTGACATTTAAATGTCCTTTGTTACACTATCTGAGTCAAAAGCAATGAACCAAGAAATTATTTTCCAAATGCCTTTTCTGGAGCACTTAGCCTTTAGCATACCTTTTCTTTTACATTGTAATAAAGCGAGTTGACACCATAGTATCGTGCCTTAAAAAATAGAAATTATAGGCATTTTTGATACATTCTTAATGGAACAATGGGGGATATGTACAATGAAGTGGCAGAGCGTGTCGTTAGCCTCCTTGGCTTAACCTCAATGATGACAAAGTGACACGTTTACTAATTGAAAATAAGTGTGGTTCAAAATAATTGTGGTCACAAATCCAAAGATTCACTATTTAAATCACAGTTACCTATGTGTAGAGTAATTCGAATCTGCCAAGACCCATTTGACTACCTAATAAACATTTTAACAGAATTCTGTATTTATCTTGCCACATTTGCTGGGCTTCAAAGATAGAGGTCAAATTTCTGGATATTTCTTCTGAAAAATTACTGTTTAAAAAATCCTCTCACTTTGAAGTCAAAGAAAGAAAAGTAAAGTGAATTATGCGACAGTCTTGCTGGGGTACAGGGAAAGGCTGTAGGTTGTTATTTATTTCGAACACACAACTAAGGGCTCAATTACGATGTCGTTTGGAAAGGCTCCGAACGGCATTCGATTTGTTCGAATCCGATTCGGAAGCCTTGTTTCCGACCGACTCGGAAACATTTCCAAACGACCGATTATGATGTTCGGAAACCGTTCGGACTCTCCGACTCGGTTCCGAATGGCATTCGGAGTAACCGAGTCGGTCGGAGCTGACTCGTGCAGGTCTATGGACTGCGTTTCTCACCGAGCAATAAGGATGTCGGATTCGGACAGCCTTTCTGAATCAGTTGTTCCGACATGGATCGGCTGTCGGAATTTGACTTTGGTGGCCCATAGCAGGCCCCCCTTCACCCGGGAGCCTCCAAATCGGGCCCATGGGGATACCCAAGGGTCTCCCATTTCCAACCATGCACAGTGTGGCAGGCATCTTGGGGTGCCCGCCACAGGGTGCACGATTTTGCGCAACCACTCCTTTCTTCAATGGGAGCCTGTGTATTCAGTCGGAACACATGCTCCCATTGAAGTCAATGGGAGTCCGACTGAACGGTGTTGGGAACCATCATAATCGTTCGGACGGACTCCCAGAATCCAATTCGGTCAGATACCATTCCGAAACCGATTCGGTCGGAATGGTTTCCGAACGACATTGTAATCGACCCCTAAATGTAAATACCTGTACATTAACAGTACACATTCAGCATTTAGGAAAGCAAAATCGAAGCACATTTTTTGTAATTCTGAAGAGTGGTAGAAACAAAGGGCCAGATGTATGACTGTTGTTTGCAGTCGCAAATGGGAAATTGGCCCATTTGCGACCGCAAAATAGGTCTGTCTGTCCAATGTACAAACCCTATTTTGCGAGTCTGTAACCTATTTCCGACTCGCAAAACAGGGTTTGCGACTCGCTATTAGGAAGGGGCGGGCCAAGGGTGTCCCTTCCTAATAGGGAGTCTCGCTTCTATGTACAATTGTTTTGCGACCGCAATTGCGGTCACAAAACACTCCGAGTTTACCTTCTATTTCAAAAAGGTGGTAAGCCACTCGCAAACGGGAAGGGGTCCCCAGGACCTGAGTTACAGTTGGTAAATAGCCGCATCTCCCATGTAGTGTTGTTGTTGAATGTGATGGTTTTACTTGTTTGTATTTGTGTCAAATGGCACACACTACAGTTACCACATGGGTGGTGCCCACTGAGAGGTGTATTAAAGCTTTGCCCCGGTGACCTATCTCTAGGGATACGTGGTCGGGTGTGTACCAACATGTCCCTTAGGCTTCGGCCTCTCCTGTGAGAGAACATTGGTTTTGGCACAGGGGTATCACTGCCATTTAGAATTCACCAATGCTTATTGATGATTTTGATCACTTGATTGGACGCACAGTTGTAGGTGGTGATACAGATGGAGCAAACCTCCTGTTCTCTTTGTACTGGAAGTTCCAAAAGGGCTTGCCTGTTGTTATTCTTGGCTCATTTCATAGCTTTTTTTTACAATTCTGCGTGAGTATTTTCTAGCTTCTAACTAGCCAGGTCTGCTGCCTGTGTATTGTAATCACTTAGTTCAGAACAGTTGTGTCTGAGTTTCAATAATTGTCCAAACGGAAGGTTTTCCCTCAGGTGTCTAGGGTGAAAGCTGTTGATACAGAATAGACAGTTTTTGGCCGTTGGTTTGAAATGGGTGGTGGTTTTCAGGCTTCCTTCATGAGAGTAAATATTTAGATCCAGGAAGACCAATTCTGTTCTGGAAATACTGTGTGTAAATTTGAGGAAGTCATTTTGCCTATTCAGCCATTGCAGAATCTCATTTGCTGTTTTTTCATCACCCTCCCATACCACCAAGATGACGTCTATATATATTTTCCAAAGTATAATGTTGGTGATGTAGGGGTTTGGTGTTGCTAGGATCTTTTGTTTTTCAAGGTGGTATACATATAGACCAGCCACACTTGGAGCAAAGGTGCTTCCCATGCTGGTTCCATGTTTCTCTAGATACAGGGTGTCTTGGAACTTGAAAAAGTTCCCTGTCAAGGCCAAATTGCAACATTCCATCACTCGGTTACATGGAGTTTGATATCCCCATCTATTGTGAAAAGGACATCCTCCAGGATGTCTAGTGTTTCTGTGTGAGGGAGACTCATGTAGAGGCTTTCTATGTCCAACCCAATCAACAATTGTTTCTGAGGGTCAAAAGTTTTGTCCTGCAATGTTCTTAATACATCTGTAGTGTCCTTTAGGTATGTATCATGCCTTGAATGATAGGTCTTAAAAAGGCATCCGCAAACCCAGAGAGTGGTTCAAGAATCTACCCTATACCTGAAACAATGGGGTGTCCGGGTGGTTTGAGCAGATTCTTGTGTATTTAGGGTATTGTGTAGCAATATGGGGTTACTGGATGTTTATTGGTCAGGAAATCACTTTCCTTCTTGGAGATCCAGTCATGGACCAGAGCTTCTTCATACTCCCAATTTGTATTCTTATTCTCTCTGTGGGATCTCTGGTGAGGGGTTCATAGTCTCGGGTGTCATTTAGTAGGCAGTGGCATTCCGGCCGGGATGCCTCCCTGGTTTGAATAACTATGGCCCCTCCCTTGCCTGCCGGTTTTATGACTGGATTCTCATTATCCGAGAGTTGTCTGATTGCCTAAATTTCTTCTCTAGAAGTGTTGTGGAAAGTTTTAAAGGTGTTAGGGTCTATTTTCCCTATATTTTTCAACACCTTTTTCAAAAGCAAGAATCTCCACTGGGATGGAAGCGGCTGGTGAAGTGAATGATGACTTGACTTTGAGACTGGGGTCAGTCTGGGAGGGCAAGATGTCACCTGAGTAATACTCCGCTTCACCGCCTCCTGAGCCGCGAGTAGTTTTCGGCCATGCCTCCTGGATCGGGGACACCGCTCCGCAAACTCCTGCGCCTTCCTGGAAGAAGCTGCCGCTGTTTCTTACTTGTGCCAGTGCCGCTACGAGCATTTTCCATCCTGATACATCGGATACACCGGATTGCTTTTGCCTCTGGTCTGCTGCCGCTCTGTTTCTTATTTGCTCCACGGCCCCCGTGTACATTTTGCGGGCTCTGCAGAAAGAGACAGAGTATGGCGGCCCGCGGTGCGAGGGGGACTAAAACAAAGACCGCCTCAGCTAATACTGAAACCACCAGCACGGGCATGTTGGCCTCAGACCCGGGCTCTGCTCTGAAAGGTAAATGGGAGGCCGGGGGTAGCAAGAAAGCCATAGGGAAAGTTGCTGCTGGGGGGAGCGCTAAGAGAGGGCACGGGCTCTCAACCCTCTATTGCGAATCTGCTTCCCGCTACTAGCTCTTTGGGTCCCAAAGGGAAAAGAACAATAAGCCCTGATGGAGCCAGGGTAGGTGCCGAACCCCCTGAATTGGTCATTGACGGCACAGGGCTATCTGGTTTGGAGGAGCAGTCTGACCCTCATTTTATGGGATGTCAGAAACTGGCTCGAACAGTGGAGCCTTATAGACAAGGGGTCTCTCCTGCTGGCACCATGAGCTCTGTGGAGGGCTCAAATTCCACGACCTTTTCTCCCTCTATTACTGCAGAGGACTCTAACACCCAGGCAGGGACACTCCCAGATCTGACTGAGCAGAGAGTTCGTAGTTCTATCATCACCACTTCTGAGAAAGGTGGTGCCGCTGGAGAACAGTCGTCCCAGGCAGTTTTGTCCCCAGAGTTGGCAGGCGAACACTTCTTTTCAGTCTCAGATGGTTCGGACTCTACAGCTGGGGGGAGTTCACTCACTTCAAGTGACGGGGATCAATCAGACTCCAGTTATGATCATTTTTCCAAGGAAACTGGCACTGAACAATGCCAGAAAACTACCTCCAGCAAGCGAAAGGGGAGGCGACATGATAAACATAGCCAGCTGAAATGGGATTATTCTGGCTCACAACTTACCTTTCCCTATGGTGAAGATTCCGGCAAGATCCCCGACTCAGAAAGCACTAGAGTTACAACCGAACTCGCTGAAGAACCCTCCTTGACGGCTATCTTATTGTCGATCAGACAATTTCAAGAGGAAGTGCGGACGGACCATAGACAAGCTAAAGGGGCGGCCAAAAAACTTCAAGGGGGACTTAGAAAGCTGAATAAGACCTGTTCAGATATTGGCGAGTGGGTCACTATGATGGAAAGCCGCGCAGAATGCTTGGAAACTGAAGTTACCTCCCTGAAAGCACTGAGCTCCTCCCAAGGCGCTTGCATGACAGATGTTATGTGGAAAATGGAAGACCAGGAGAACGGACAGCGCCGAAACAACCTCCGTCTGCTGGGGATCTCCGAAGAGGTAGAGGGAGAAGATCCCCGCCGATACATTGTGAAACTTCTGAAGGGAGCTTTCCCCAATCTCTCAGATTTGAATTGGGATCATGAGAAACAGAGGGCTCACCGCTTCCCCTTCACCCTGAAGAAACAACACCCTAATGGTGGAGAGAAACCTAGAGCCTCTTTGGTGTTTTTTGGCAATTTTTTACTCAGACAATTGGTCTATGAACATGCTCGACCGAACTCACAGAAAGGGTTTGAAGGGGTGTCTTTCTTTGCTAAGCCTGATTTCTGCCATGCTACGGTTGAGCGTAGATGGCGCCTTCGCCAACTATTTACCCCTTTTCAGCAGCTGGGCGCGCAAGTATTCCTTATGAACCCTGCTAAACTGAAAAACAATTGGAATGGCCCTTCCCATACCTTTATGTCAGAAATCAAGGCCCAAGAGTACCTCAATGAAATCAAGGCTAGGAAAGGGTAGAGCTAAAGAATGTTATGTTTGAAGGTTTGACAGTCTCAGACTTCTCTTATCCCTTTCTTTCTATAGGAAATGTCTGAACGGAGGAAGGAGAGGATGTCCCGTTATTAGTGGGTTCTAGGTTTGGATGAGTTTGGGGGTTTTGTTTTTGTTTGTTTCCCTTCTTCTTTTTCTTTTCTTCTTCTTTCCTTTCTCTTGCTGCTCTTCTTTATTGGCCTAAAAGGGTTAAAAGCCTTGATTGAATACGCGGCAGGGTCAGGTGGTGTAGTCTCACTATAGGCGTTCATCATTCAGGTTAATCCTGATTGCTCTATTGTGTGGGGGGGAGGGGGGTGGGGGGGTTCGGGACAGATGGGGGTAGAAGGGGGGGGGAAGGGTGGGTTGGGCTTTGTTGGGTACTTCATGTTTTTTGTTTAGGTGCTATTAGGAGAATGTACCTCTGTCTTGATGATCTAGAAAGTGCAAGAATTTGGTATTGCTGTATTTTTAGATTTATGGTTTCTAATTGGCAGGGGGCTTTTTTTTGGTATTTTCTTGACATTTGTTTTTTAGGTATGCTGCTTTATTGATGAAATCAGTTTAGAGCTAATATGGCGAACGAAATGCACTTTAGAATTGTTGCTTTGAATGTCTGTGGTCTAAATGATGCACGAATGAGGCAGAAGGTCTCACAGGGCTTGCGCCTGCTGGGGGCTGACTTATTCTGCCTCCAGGAAACACACATTGAAGGATCACAGAAAAACTTTTAAATACTATGGGATATTCCCTGATTGGAGGGACATCACAGGGTGTAGGTGTGAGAGGCGTAGCTATCTTGACCCAGCGCAATCGTCTTTTTCTAGACCATGCAAACTAAATCTGATCCTCAAGGGAGATGGGTTCTGGCAGAATGTATGTTATCATCTAAGTTTTCTTTCACCCTATGTTCGATCTATGGGAGTATAGCTGATGATCCCGGAGTAATTAACTGGCTTTCTGGGGAGCTAGCTCATTGGCCTCTCCCTGTTATAATATGTGGGGACCTCAACATCAATTTACCCTGCGACTGGGATATGAATACCCAATCGCGTTATACATGCAGAAAACCAAAGGTCTTGCAGGCCTTGAAGAACTTATTGCACACACAAGGACTGGTTGATGTCTGGTCCCGTTTAAAACCGAACCAACCAGGGTACACCTACTATTCTGCGCCCCATCAATCACTTGCCTGACTTGATTATTTTTTGGTTTCCCCTTCTTTGATTCAAGATATTAGTATTGATATTGTTCCACGGTTCATGTCGGACCACAACCCTTTAATTTTAGATATTAAGGGAATATCTTTTTGTAAGGAAGCTCCTACTTGAAGCTTTGAGAGGGCGTTGTTGTTTGATAAAGACTATCAAAATCACATGAAAAGTTGGTTACAGGACTTTCTCGAGAGGAATATTGGCTCTGCTTCAGGCGAGGTTGTCTGGGACGCCCTGAAGGCGTGTATTCGAGGGGAGACTCTACAGTTTTCTCTTAAAAAGAACAAACAGGAGAAACTGCAGATCTTGGAGCTTCAAACAAAATTAGCAAAGGCAGAGGAAAATGTTATCGGTGCTGTCCAGAAGGGGGAGGAAATTGAGCCGGCTCAATTGGAAGCAGCAGCAGTAAGAGTAGAAATTGGTGCAATTTTGGCCAAGAAAGCTGCCGTTAAGTGGGCCGCTGCATGCGAAAAAAATTATGAATTTAGCGAGCAAATCGGCCACCAGTTAGCCCTGAGAACTAGGCAACACCTTACGAGCAACGGCGTACACTCCATTCGGGTCCCGCCAGGGGGGATTACCAGTGAGCCGAATAAAATTCAAACAGCTTTCCACCAATTTTATCAAGCTCTATATACTGAGGAAGACGCTGGCTCGCAAGCTGCTAGACAAAAAGCTATTGACAACCTTCTAGACCCGGTTTTGATATCACGCCTTAGCGCGGAGGATCGCGAACAACTAGAGGATCCTTCCTCCTGGGAAGAGATCGCCACGGCAATGTCAAGTTTACCGGATGATAAGGCGGCAGGCACCGATTGTATACCGGTTGAATTCTATAAAGTTTTCTCTACCCAGATTAAAGATATTTTTAAAGTCCTTTTGGTCCAAATTTTCAATGGCGTGACCCCACCTTTATCTTGGTCGACAGCCAAAATTATTATCTTTACTAAAAATGATAAATCTCCTTGGAAATGGGCTCTTATCACCCTATAACGCTTATCAATGGAGATTCGAAAATTTACTCCAAGATCCTTGCTTCCCGGCTATCTACTAGTATTGAAAATCTTGTTTCCAAATTGCAACATGGGTTTATTCCCAAAAGAAGCACTACTGACCATATCCGGAGGACCATTACTCTGTTTGACGCGGCACAGTCCACAGGAGACCCGATGGCGCTAATACTTCTCGATGTTGAAAAAGCTTTCGATTGGGTCTCCTGGCTGCTTCTGTGGAGCGTCATTCAGAGAATAGGTTTCGGGCCCGGGGCTATTCAGGCCGTCAGGCTCTATATATAAAACCTACGGCTAGGGTTTCGATCAACGGGCAACTGACAGAGCAATTTGTAATAACTTGCGGGACTCGCCAGGGGTGTCCCTGCTCCCCGTTGCTTTTTGCAATGTATATCGACCCTTTCATTAAAAGACTTGCAAACAACCAAGAAATCTCGGCCATATATAGACATGGCTTGGAAACAAAAATCATGGCCTACGCGGATGACCTAGCTTTTGTAACCTCGGACTATGGCAAAGCTATAGTAGCTATAGAACGAGAGGCCCAGAGTTTCAGGGAGGTTTCTGGGTTTGCTCTAAATAAAGGAAAGACCCAGATAATTGTGAATAATAAAATCAATTGAATTGATAATAGAGTTGTCACTAAAGCAAGATATCTTGGGGTGAACATCGTTGCTGAAACGAATTTTATAGTCGGAGAAAATCTAGTCCCTAGCCTCAGAGACAAAGAAGGCACTGAATCGGCTTAATAATTTACTTGTGTCAATGGTTGGCCGGTGCAATGTCCTCAAAATGAGGTTTTTTCCAAAAATTGCATATTTCTTTAGGGCTATCCCCCTCGAATTCACTAATACAATGCTAAAGAAGTTTGATGGTCTTTTCTCACGATTTATATGGGCCTATTCACAGCCAAGGAGATCTCTTAAATATTTATCTCTTCCCCGTGAGAGAGGTGGCTGGGCGCTTCCAAATCTGAAAATATATTACTTGGCCACTGTCTTGCAGATATGCCCAGTATTGCGACAAGACTGGCCTTCAGTACCTACAACGGAACTTCCATCTCCGTTCGAACTACTACTTGGGTCAGACGCTTGGGGGTGCGTTTGGCGCCAGCTCGAATTCGGGTATTACAAGAAGGTAAGGTTCAAGACCCTTATGGGAACCTATAAGGTTTTTACCGCCGTGCGCAAGGTATTGGGGATCGGTAGACTGAACTATTACACCCCTACTAGTAACAACGAGAACCTGCCAGATATATTTGGGGGATCTTATTTTCAAAATTGGCTCAACTCTGGCATTAATAAACTGGGGATCCTGTATTCGATCGAGGGTGTCCTGGCATTTGAGGATCTTAAAATTCAATTTGGTTTGAGCCATAAGGAGGCCTTTAAATATCTAGCTATCAAGAACTTTTTATCACGTAAGGCAGGAGGGACCTCAGGGTTCACGAAATGCAAACTTATTGAGAGATTGCTAGATCCCACAATCTCCCGAATTGGGTCCATTTATGGCACTCATAACAGCTTAATGCCTGATGATCTGGCCAACATTTCTGGGAAATGGCAACGGAAATTAGATATCACATAATGCCTTCCATCTAGCCCTTCAATCTGCTCAAAGTGACTTACTATCAGCCAATTTACAAGCCCAATTCTACAAAACTTGTTTTATTCTGTATTATACACCGAGTAGAATTGCGAAATGGGGAACTGGCAGAGGCACCAACTGTCCCCGGTGCTCTGAATATAGTGCAGACTCTGTTCATATGTTTGCCACATGCGAGAAACTGGGTCACTTGCTAACTGAGATACAAGGCCTTCTCAGGATAGTTATATCTCGAGATATCCTGTTTACTCCCACGACGGTTCTACTGGGTGTACAAGACTCCTTAGATAGGAAAAGTGGAGGGGCTCTAATCTTTATCGCTATGGCAATTTATAGGCTGTGTATAACATCTGCTTGGGTAGACCCCAATCCCCCTTCCTTTTCACAGTGGTTGGCCCGGCTATATTCAATACATAACCTTGAGAAAGCTATCTATGCTAAGAAGGGTATCCGGGCCAAAAAGAAAGACTTGGTAATTTGGGAACCTTTGTCAGGCTGGCTTTGTCAGACAAACCCTCAATAAACTTAGGGAGGGGGGCAATGCTACCTATTTCCTGAGTTTGTCCGGCAAACCGGTAGTGGGGCGGATAGCCTATATAATCGAAGACTAGAAGAAGGGCCCTGCCCGCCATGCTATCTTTATGCACCTTCTGTATTTTCTCCAAGCACTTTGCACTTTCGCATGGGTCACTTTATATTTGTTTATGTATATTTAAAAACTGATTAATTACAGTTTTGCACTTTATGCACTTTAGGAATGGTTTGGGCCTGAAGGATGGTGCTATGATTATTGCTTTTTACGTTCTTGATGGCTTAATATGTTGGATCATGTTATAATGTAAAATGGATTACTCTTTTTTTTCCTTTGGATCATGTTGGACCGGGAGGGTTAGGCTGGATGGGGGGGGTTGACTTTGAACCTCGCTGCTCTGTTTTTTCTTGCATGGTGTATACTTAAAAGTTAATAAAAACTTTATAAAAATTACAAAAAGAAAGTAAAAAAAAAAAAAGAGACTAAGGACAGTTTATATGACCTAAACACCCCCGCGCTGGACACACCTTTGAACCAAGTATTACCGCTTTTACAAAGTTTTCCCAGATATATTTTTTAACTATTTCCCGTCAAGGATGTCATAAGCCTGATTGGCAACATAGGATTGTCCAACTGCCCTACTTAAACCTCTCCTTTTGTGTTCCGTGGATCACCTCATTACTTTCGTCAGCACCAACGTCTGTTTACATTTTCTATGATCCTTGGCATACCCCATTTTCAGTTCAAGTACCACCAGACATCTAAAAAGTATATATGAGGAAATAATTATATAATCTTTTCCAGGCAAGCCCGGGCATGAACCCACTACTGTGGACGCGCTACGGCTTTCTTAGCCTCGACCAAGATGACCCTTGCAAAACTCAATTTTTGGTCCGAATATTTACTATCATCGTACAAAAAGAATTAAATATTTGTCTCCCAGGTGAGCGCAAGCGTGAACCTACAATAGTGGACACGCCTCGGCCGAGCATAGTGTGAGTGTCTTCATTTTTTAACAGGACCCGGGCTAGTGCCGCGCCACAGTGAGGACGCCGACGGCAGCACGCCTGCAGCATATATTACGGGATGCGCCACGCCCCTCCGGTATCTCCGGAGCCACAGGCGATCGGTTAATCCCGCAGCGAGGGAGTAGCCTTGAGGAAGTATGTTTTTGTCCTAACCATTTTCTAAAACCTGTACCCGGGTTGTAGCAATATCCTGACTCCAGCGATAGATTTCCTTATGCTTTCTGCATCTAACGACTTAATTTGGATACCTTGTTTACTTTATACCATCAGAGTATGACTACAGGCGTCCCTCCTACCACGCTTGGACTCATGAGACCTAATTAAGGCATATTACATGTATGTAACGTATTATGTGTTTCATTGGGAGTACATCCTGTGAGTGTATATGTTTGTGTGTCTATTTTCATAGAAGTTCTTCACAGCATGCTCACGTATTCAGAGTGTGAGAATTATGTAACTATCTACTCACACTGGTGCATGATGTACATTCCATAATGCAATCACGAGGCCCACGGGCTGTGCATATTTTTAACATCTCTTTTCTTTTTCTAACCTTCGTAGAAGACATAATAACAGACCAAATAGGTGGCGTATACATTTATTATTATTTTATCTCTTGTTTCATTTAAAGGGAGATTTGACGACTCAAGGAGTGGTAACAGGGAGTAACCCCCTTAGGTCCTGATGAAAAGCCTTGGGGTAGGGCTTGAAACTAGTCGACCAGAGAAACTAAGGGACATTTACCCCAGGAGTTTCTCACCATCCCTAATTTTTAATCATATCGACTAGGGGATCCAATAAAAAAATCCTTTTCCCACTAGCCAGATATTTTTAACCTAGTTTTTACAACAAAAAAAACCACTCCAATATTAATGCAATCAGTTTAAGTGTATAGGCAAAAACACTATCAGTGCTCCCACATATTCGTCGGTTGTAGCACGCCCCTTTCCGTAGCAGGTTAGCGAAGAATCCTATGATGAAGCATGCCACCTAGGGGTAACCCTGGTGGGTGAGGGTTATTTGAAAGAAAAAAAATTCTTTTTAACTGCGAGATTGATATTATTTTCCATTTTTCCTTGGAATGACTCCTTTTGTTTATTTACCTAATATCTAGCCACAGACATTTTGGGGATAGTCAAGTAGAATTCAAATCTAAAGCAAAACACAAACTGTACCATTAAAACAAGATTTCTGTAACAAACTATCCATCCTTTTTGCACACAATTCGAAAAAAACACAAGATAAACAAACTTTTACTTTTCCCACCCAATTAGTAGTACCAGCTATGGTAATTCAGGAGAGTTGCTTCAATTAGTTTGAGCGAGTTGTACCTTTCATGGTAGAGAGTCAGAGCCTGATTCACAAAGGTAAACCTAGACCTGAAGTCTATCTTTAACCTGAAGTCTAAGTTTTTGCCTAAAGCCTAACTTTACACCTGAAATTTAACTTTACACCTGAAGTCTAAATTTAGACCTGAACTCTAAGTTTAGACCTAAAGTCTATACTTTAGACCTGAAGTCTAACTTTAGACTTCAGGTCTAAAACTAGACTTCAGGTCTAAACTTAGGGCCCAATTCACAAACGTAAAGTTAGACCAAAAGTTTAACTTAGACCAAAAGTCTATCTTTACTACTTTTCGGTATTCACAAAGGTAAGTTACTACTAGTATAGTTACTAGTGTTAACTTAAATTTGTGGATACCAAAAAGTGGTAACCTTATACTTTTGGTCTAAGACCTTTGTTACTAGTTTGGTGGTCAAATGGGCTGCCGAACCCGTGGTGGCAGTCCGTGGACCGCCAGACTGGTGGTCAACCCGCTACATTAGGACTGTGGTGGTTTGACCGCCACAGTACAGCTGCTGCTGCCAGGGATTCACGATCCCTGGCAGTGGTGCAGTGGTCTGAGGCCCCTAATAAGCAGGCAGTGCCTCTGCGCCATCAATCAATCAATCAAAGGCCATTTATAAAGTGCACAGCTACCTCCGATGAGGTGTCCCGGCGCTAGTAAAGCGGACTAGAGAGATTGAAGGCTTGCACAGCTATTCCCCTTGCTTGAAGGTTTTTAACACCTTTCTGACCTCGTGCTCTGAATTCAGCATGCGTAGGGCATTCCAAAGTTTGGCGGTCCTAACAGTGAAGGACCTGCCTCCCTGGCTCACTTTAGCAAAGCGTGGGACAATAAGGTGAAGCTGATGGTTAGATCTTAATGTCCGCTCCTAGTGGTACAGCCTAAGCCTCAGTCGGAGGTAGCTGGGCCCTTGCCCTGGATGGCACAAAAGGCGAGGGTAAGGGCCTTGAATTCGATCCTCCTGGCAAGTGGGAGCCAGTGGAGCTGTTTAAGATGGGGGGGATGTGCTGGCACATAGGGACCTTGCAGATGAGCCTTGCCACCGCATTCTGCACTGCCTGAAGCCTGTGGAGCAGGTAGCCCGGCAGTCCCAGGTAGAGACAGTTGGCATAGTCAAGTTGGGAGGTAACGAAAGCATGAACAATGATCCTGCGGCTCTCTTCAGGCAGGAAGCCTAGAAATTTCCTGATGGTTCTCATTTTTCTGAAGCAAGCCGCCAAAATTTGCCGGACTTGTGCAGTGAGGGCAAGGTCCTTCTCCCATCTGACTCCAAGGTTTTTAACCGAGTCCTTAGGGGAGGGTGGGGAACCCAGCTCCCCAGGCCAACAAAGGCATGGCAGGAGAGGTGATGCTTGATTAAAAAATAAGACCTCCGTCTTATCGGCGTTAAGTTTCAGGCAATTTTTGTTCATCCAGCCCACAATGTCCTTCAGGCAGTCCTTGAAATAGTCAAAGGCTGCAGTAGAATGTTCTTTGAAGGAGAACACCAGCTGAGTTTCGTCCACATAAGAGACTATCTTGACACCCCTCCGGGTAATGAGGGCCGCCAGTGGGGCCAGGTAGATGTTGAAGAGCAACGGGCTTAAGGCAGAGCCTTGGGGCACTCCACATATAAGTTGTTTAACTGATGAGGAGAAAGGGTGGAGAAAAACTTGTTGGCCACGGTCTTTAAGATAAGAGTGAATCCACTCAAGTGCCACCCCCTGCACTCCTATGTGTTTTAGTCTTTCCAGCACGATTGCATGCTACAGTGTCAATTGCTACCAAAAGATATAATAGTACTAGCATGGCTGAGGAGTCGCCAACCACTGACATTCTTACTGAGTCGGCTACTTCCATCAATGCAGTCTCAGTGCTGTAACCTGACCGGAAGCCTGATTGAGAGTCGTGTATAAGAGATCACTGACTGAATGCTCCTGCACAGTGTGGCATAATAGCCTTGCCATGCAGGAACTGGGAGTGCAAACCCAGGGGGGCACAACAGATACCTCCTGCATATACCTCAGGCCCAGGAGAGCAAGGGGCCCTGTTAATGCCCCCTCAGTTGCCTCTTGCATATTGCAGCTCCATGGCCACTGCACGACCGCCGCAGAATCCTGGATCCCCGGCAGACACAGCGGTCCTGTGGCGATCCGACCACCACACTCATAATAGTGCAGGCGGGCCCGCAGTGCGCCGGTGGTCAGACCACCACCGCTGTACTCGTAATAAGGGCCCAAGTAATTTAAAAAAAATATTAATATGTATATTTTTATTATATCAGTTTATTTATTTTTTGATTGTGTATAATTATTTCACTGATATAATATAATATTCATATAATTATTATAAAAAAATATTTGGTTTCTTGGTTTAGAGTATGTTGTAGTTTGTGAGGTTGAAATGTGTTTTAAAGGATGGATTTGGCTGTTACTTCTAAGTAGTCTAGTCCTTCGTTGTTTACAAAGATTTGGACTTTGCATTGTAGCATTTCGGATTAGTTTGTTTGCTACGTTTATGGCCAACATGAGTAACAGATTGTTCTATTCTTAGTTCTTGGTAGCTTTGCTCATTTTGTATTGCCTCGATAAATTTGTATAGTGTAGGTTGAATTCTGCCTAGAGTGGATTTGAAGGAATTGTGCCATCCTTCCACTGCGTTGTTTATTTTGGCTTACTGTGCCAGGGTTCTGTCATATGCAAAAACAACAGTTGATGGACAGAATGCAGAACAATGTCATACATTCACCCCAGTACAGAGATCTGGGCCTACATCCATCGTTTTTTTGCTCACCATGCCATTCCTGTTTGAACCCAGCCATATGCAAATCAGTCTTGACCCTGTGCCTCATGGGAACAGTCCAGCCCAAACTGCCAAGCCAGGTCCTCCCTGGACTGGAAACAAGCATCCTAGGACTGGTTTTGGGGTTTCACCCCTCTTCAGCCAGGATAGCTTGATTCCAGTGGCATGGAGAGCACGGGACCCACGTCTGGACATACCCGTCCCACTCGGGGTGACAAATGCAAAAACAACAGTTGATGGACAGAATGCAGAACAATGTCATACATTCACCCCAGTACAGAGATCTGGGCCTAAATCCATCGTTTTTTGCTCACCATGCCATTCCAGTTTGAAGCCAGCCATATGCAAATCAGTCTTGACCCTGTGCCTCATGGGAACAGTCCAGCCCGAACTGCCAAGCCAGGTCCTCCCTGGCTGAAGAGGGGTGAAACCCTGAAACCGGTCCTAGGATGCTTGTTTCCGGTCCATGGAGGACCTGGCTTGGCAGTTCGGGCTGGACTGTTCCCATGAGGCACAGGGTCAAGACTGATTTGCATATGGCCAGGTCTAAACTGGGGTGGCATGGTGAGCAAAAGAATGATGGATTTAACCCAGATCTCTTGACTGGGGGTGAATGTTTTGACTTGTTCTGCATTCCGTCCATCAATTGTGTGTCTTTTGCTTTCTCGCCCTAAGTGCGCCGGGTGTGCCCAGACATGGGTCCCGGGCTCACTGTGCCACTGGAATCAAGCTATCCTGGCTGAAGAGGGTGAAACCCTGAAACCGGTCCTAGGATGTTTGTTTCCGGTCCAGGGAGGACCTGGCTTGGCAGTTCGGGCTGGACTGTTCCCATGAGGCACAGGGTCAAGACTGATTTGCATATGGCCAGGTCTAAACTGGGGTGGTATGGTGAGCAAAAGAATGATGGATTTAACCCAGATCTCTTGACTGGGGGTGAATGTTTTGACTTGTTCTGCATTCCGTCCATCAATTGTGTGTCTTTTGCTTTCTCGCCCTAAGTGCGCCGGGTATGCCCAGACGTGGGTCCCGGGCTCACTGTGCCACTGGAATCAAGCTATCCTGGCTGAAGAGGGGTGAAACCCTGAAACCGGTCCTAGGATGCTTGTTTCCGGTCCAGGGAGGACCTGGCTTGGCAGTTCGGGCTGGACTGTTCCCATGAGGCACAGGGTCAAGACTGATTTGCATATGGCCAGGTCTAAACTGGGGTGGCATGGTGAGCTAAAGAATGATGGATTTAACCCAGATCTCTTGACTGGGGTGAATGTTTTGACTTGTTCTGCATTCCGTCCATCAATTGTGTGTCTTTTGCTTTCTCGTCCTAAGTGCGCCGGGTATGCCCAGACGTGGGTCCCAGGCTCACTGTGCCACTGGAATCAAGCTATCCTGGCTGAAGAGGGGTGAAACCCTGAAACCGGTCCTAGGATGCTTGTTTCCGGTCCAGGGAGGACCTGGCTTGGCAGTTTGGGCTGGACTGTTCCCATGAGGCACAGGGTCAAGACTGATTTGCATATGGCCAGGTCTAAACTGGGGTGGCATGGTGAGCAAAAGAATGATGGATTTAACCCAGATCTCTTGACTGGGGGTGAATGTTTTGACTTGTTCTGCATTCCGTCCATCAATTGTGTGTCTTTTGCTTTCTCGCCCTAAGTGCGCCGGGTATGCCCAGACGTGGGTCCCGGGCTCACTGTGCCACTGGAATCAAGCTATCCTGGCTGAAGAGGGTGAAACCCTGAAACCGGTCCTAGGATGCTTGTTTCCGGTCCAGGGAGGACCTGGCTTGGCAGTTCGGGCTGGACTGTTCCCATGAGGCACAGGGTCAAGACTGATTTGCATATGGCCAGGCCTAAACTGGGGTGGCATGGTGAGCAAAAGAATGATGGATTTAACCCAGATCTCTTGACTGGGGGTGAATGTTTTGACTTGTTCTGCATTCCGTCCATCAATTGTGTGTCTTTTGCTTTCTCGCCCTAAGTGCGCCGGGTATGCCCAGACGTGGGTCCCGGGCTCACTGTGCCACTGGAATCAAGCTATCCTGGCTGAAGAGGGGTGAAACCCTGAAACCGGTCCTAGGATGCTTGTTTCCGGTCCAGGGAGGACCTGGCTTGGCAGTTCGGGCTGGACTGTTCCCATGAGGCACAGGGTCAAGACTGATTTGCATATGGCCAGGTCTAAACTGGGGTGGCATGGTGAGCAAAAGAATGATGGATTTAACCCAGATCTCTTGACTGGGGGTGAATGTTTTGACTTGTTCTGCATTCCGTCCATCAATTGTGTGTCTTTAGGGTTCTGTCATAGACATACCACCATGGTATTTGGAATTTAACGTGGCATCTGTATCCTTACCGATGTAGCCTGCCCACCCATGTGTCTTTGAAATAATCCATTAGGGGACTATGTTTGTCTTCAGTTTGTTGGTAGAAAAGGCTTTCTATTATAAGGTTATAGTGGTTGACTGCCTCTGTGACAGGGATGGAAGCTTGTGCTATCTTTTTTTTAATTTCAAAGAAAAATTGGCTGTTGGTGGAATATTCTATGCTTAGTGTAGATTTTTTTTAGGTGTTGCCATATACTCGAAATAAAGTGGCAGTAACAGCCTTGTATTGCTCTTTGGGAGGTATATTTAAAACTGTTTGAACCATAGCTTGTTCAAAGTCTATGATTATTTTCTGGGGTTAGTAGTTATTTGTTTGTTATTTGATATAATGTAGCAGTTCATAATAGGTACTGATTTGTTTATTTTTGAGTAAAGCATATACGAAATGGATGTTCGTATGTTGATATTATGGTGTATATATGAATAAATGGTTTAGGACACATTTTAAAGGGTCCGTCCATCATCCAGGTCTGGCATTGGGTAAGTTTCATTAAGTTTTTTGCAGTAGAAAAGATTAGGATTTGTTTTCGTTATTTAGATGTAAAAAGAAGGTTCCTCATTATGTGTAATTGTGAAATTGTCTGGTATTTTTATGTCTTAGCATCTTCTAGGAGCAGTTGGGGTATCGCTGGTGGCTCTTTTAGTGCATGCAATTAGATGCTTTAAAGTGGGGATGGATGGTAATTGGCCTGTTAAGTGCTCAGTGACTTTGGGTAGTATGTCTTTAAGAATTTTGGGGCTGATTACGATGGTCCGCCATTGTTTCCTATTTGGGACCGCCCGCCTACAAGACGGCAGTCCTACAGTAGGAATTACGAAGCGACCGCCACCGAGGCGGTCGCATTGCCTATTTTTTGTATTGTGGCGTTTGCTGCTGGCTGCAGGACAAGCTGCAAGACAAAAAGGGGTCACCACACATATCCCTGCACTACGAGGCAGGCACCATGCTGTGCCTGCCACATGGTGCAGGGACATGTAGGGGTGCACCATAGGTTCCCCCCAGTGCCCACAGCCTAGGGCCAGGGGGAAAGGGGGCACGCTAAGGGAACACAATGTCCCTTTGTGCCAGCTTTTCCATGATGGGTGAACTGCCATGGAAAGGCTGGCGGGGAGGGACATCGTAATCCCTATGGTGGAGCCTGGTAGATACCCCCACCAATGCAGGGATTGCGAGGCCCTCCGCCTCACCGGCGGGCTCAAGGAGCCCATCGGATGCGTGGCGGTTGGTGTTTCCGACCGCCATCACACTGCCCGCCATCCTAATGAGCCGGGCGGTGTAGGTGGTCCCGATGGCGATGAGACCGCCACCGACAGCCTGTCGGTGGCGGTTTTGCCACCATCGTAATGACCCCCTTTGTTTGTGTGTTCCTGAGAACTAGTACTTGCCTCTCTTATATCTTGTAACATTTCTCTAACTTTTGTTGCATTTGGGGAGTGGTTATGCTCTTTTACATTAATTGCAACATTTTCTTTTGTAGTTGCCCATCCATAACATACATTAGAGTAATATTAAGTACATTTCCAGTTTGTAGTTTCTGTTGATGCACTTTCTTGGGTGTAGGTGTAGCCCATGTGACTTAATAATTGCTTTCCTTTCTGTGAAGTGATACATTTGACACAATTTGTCATTGCATCAGTAAGCAGTTTAATAATGTAAAAATATATTATAGTTTAACTTTGCAAAATACTTATTTATATAATTTAAAGTACAGTTACATTTATTTTGGTACTTACTTGTATGCATTGTGGAGATGTTTTGCACGTTTTTTATGCCTTTCTTTTAAGTTTGCTTTTACGTGGAGCAAGTGTATATTTTCTGTTGAAAGAGGAAAGAAATAGAATTAATTAAAATGGTATAGTTATTGCTAGTTTGTTGTGGTTTAGGGAGTCAGGTTCTTTTTGGGAGCTGTTTGAAAAATTTCCTAATTTATTAATTTTGTTTACTTACTTTTTTATAAGCTCTTGCTGCTCTGTTAGTGCTGATATTTTCAGGCACTTTGTTGACTTTGAAGTTTTTGTTTCTTTTAGGTAGACTATGAGAAACGATAAAAGTTAGAGCGTGTTATTATTTAATTGTTTATTAATATTTTTTAATTTAGTAACAGTCACTTTATAGTTTAAGTATAAGTATTACTTACTTGGATATTTAGTTGTAGAGATTTATATATATTTTTTTATAGCTCGTTGTGAAAATGTGGCAAAGTTTCCTCATCTTGCAGTGTTTGTCATTTTTTATTTTTATTCCGGCCTTTTATATTGTTTGGTTAATTGTTTGTGTCATTTTCTTGGTTACATTTGTTAATAGTTGTACTTTATTGGCTGGTTAAGTTTAGTTAGAATTTTGTTTTATCAGTTGAGTCCTTGTTTGGTAAACACTCTTTTATGTTTCATTTATGTAGCATAATTTAGAGTTGTTTTGAATAAATATATATTTATTTATTTTTATATCTTACAATATATTTTTGTTTGTGTATAAATGTTTATAGTTAATAATAATGTTTTTGGTGTATTTTTGTATGTTAATCTGGTGTACAATTTTTAGGAGTGAAAGGCCTACTATATTTTAATTTAATTATAGATGTTAAAAATAATTGTAGGGTTTATTGGAAGTAAATGGTTTATTTTAAATTGGTATTGTTTATTTTGTACATTTATTAGTGATTTTGATGATAATTTGGTAGTCGATATTGTGGTAATCAATCTTTGTGAGATGTTATATGTTTATTTATAGGTAACAACATTTGTGTTTCTGATATTTTTGTTATCAATTATTGTAGAAATTGTTATTTTTAACAATATTTGTGTGCTAGATATTAGTGTTTTTTTAGTTATGTATACGGAGGTGAAAGTTTTGTTCTCGATATTGAATTTCCAATATTTGTGTTTCTCGTTTTTTGTTGAATCAATATTATATCAGTGATCCATTTAATATATCTTCAGGACCTGGGCATGCTTATTTGATCTTTTGTATTTGATTTTCATGGCTATGCTGATAACACACTATAGATTGTTAGTGTGAAAGACATATTAGAGGCCGCCGAGCAGAAATTTAAATACTGGCAATAGATAGACACACTATGAGCTTTAGTTGAATACAGGCAAAAGTGACGTTCTTCTGGCTGGTGGTAAAACTGATTTCTTGTCCTCCTTTTGGTGGCCTGATAATATGGCCATCCACCACAGAAACAGTACAAAAAATAGGCTTTCTTTTTAACCAAATTTAACCTTATAACTTTAGGTCAATCAGACAGTAGCTACTTGTTCTTCTACATTGAAATCCGGAGGAAAGATTTCCTAATCCTCCCGAAGAACTGCTATAACCCATAAACCCTAATCTAGAGTACGATTACATCATGAGTCCTCCAAAGGAACTCTCTCTCTGTTGGCTTTCTACAATATTTCTAAGAAAATTGCAGGTAGTCCAGAATGTTGCGGCTATATTAATTCGGAGTTTAGGTTGGCAGACTATTTTGCACCAACTCCCTTGTCTCTAATGATACAAGTTTGGGTTACATGGCTATGACTTGCCCTTTACGTTTTGTAGCTAGAAGGTCCAGTTTTTTGCAATAGAGATTTTTGAAATATGTTCTGTCACAGCTTTTGCTGATCTGTTAAATTTTACATGAGATCTAAAGCAAGAGTTAGTGGCATAGCTCTAGCTTTTCTCATAGCCTAAGTCTAGAATAAACTTTGTCTTCTAATTAGGTCATATATATTGAGGGAAAATTATGAATGGCATTGGCAGATTTATTAAATTTAAATCCTCACAATTGACTACTTACGTGCAGTTTTTCAGAGATTGTGATCAACAACAGCCAATGTACAAGGGAGTCTTGAAGATGTTGAGGCAGACAAAATAGCCCTCTGTGTTAAATACTTCCAGGAGGTTCATTGGGAGTAAAAAGCAGGTGCCTTTGTTATATTTAAATTTAAGCTTAGTGTCACAGTCCTGCAGTGTGGAACTTTCCTTGCAATAGCTTAGAATCCAGATTGTTGAGCTAGTAAGTGGTTGTTGTTGGGCAAAACGTTCCATGTAGGTGCACTTTTAAGTGTCTTGGTTAGGACAGAACCTGAAGAGGTTGTTGAGAGCTTCAAAGTCTACGGAAGGCTTTTTCTATTGTGGCATTCTGACCAACTTTAAGGCAGCTGCTTGACTCTCCTTGTAAGAATATGTATTTATCATATCTAACTATAATGGAACAATGCTACTGAATTTTTCTTATGTACATGGATGCTGGTAGCTAGCTCGTCTCAAGTAGGCAATGCTATTTTGCTGAAGCTGGAATGAGAGATTTAGTTAATTCATCAAAAAACACAGTCATACGAGAAAGGAGTGTGCTAATGTATTTGAAGCATATGTGTTTTCATTTGTAATTCTATAAAGGTTTTAATAGAAGAAATCGTCATGCTCTTATTG
Organism: Calotriton arnoldi; assembly: GCA_963921515.1. Taxonomy (NCBI): domain Eukaryota; kingdom Metazoa; phylum Chordata; class Amphibia; order Caudata; family Salamandridae; genus Calotriton; species Calotriton arnoldi. Next base: position 43,079 of record CAWUFW010023593.1, read on the forward strand.
TGTTTCTGAGAAGTGAGCAATTTTGAAGGTAATGTGGTTTCAGTATAAATTATAAAATTACAATTAGTGTTTTTTTTATTGTTAACTGCTAGGGTAATGCATTACATATTAGAGGTGCACTCCTTGTGATACTACAGTATTCGTTTTATATTTCCTCATAAGTCCATTCCTTTGTTATGTTTGTTATGTTATGCTATTCAGATTTGTAGAACACACTGTCACCAGGGAGGTTATCCTGGTGGTAAGCAAGTGTGAATCTAGCCAAACGTATGGCTTAGTGGGACTACTCGAACAGCAAGGTCTTCAGTTTCTTGAGGGATTTAAAAAGTGATGAGCAGGCTCTTATGTGTAGAAGCAGGTAATTCCCGGCTATAGGAGTAATGTAGGAGAAGGCTCAACTACCAGATCTGTTTTTACATATGTGTGGGATGTGTGCAAGTAGGAGTCCGGATGAGCAGAGCTGTCTAGAAGGTTTGAAAAAGCAGATGCTATTGTTGACGTATGCTGGGCCAGTGTTATGCAGTGCCTTAATTGTGTGGGTGTCTCAACTTGCTATGTATGTTCTCTCTTGGAGATTCATGAATTGAGTGAGGAATAGATATGGGCATGAAGATACAGGCTTTATAGCTGCAGAAAGTTTGCTGACTTTGGTTTGGTTTCCACTATTTTGCAGTTTTAAAAAGTTGTGTAGAATCAAATTTGTGAGTCTGAATGAAAGATTATGAGCATGTTTAGTGAAAATTGTTATCAAACTGAACCGTATTTTCTGGGGTTAGAGTGTCAACCTCGTCAGCCCAAAGCTATTCAATTTTTCATCACCCTGCTGTGAATTTCATCTGGAAAAAACACTGCATTCATATCTGAGAGTCCAAACCGTACCTTTCCTTAAACCTTGCTCCCTTCTTGTCCTAGTCTTTGGCCAACATTTGTTTATTGTTCTTCCTGCTATTTACAGCAAGGTTCTCATTTTTCTTCTCTTCTGCACAGTTGTGAGATGCGTGTCAGTGAGGAGGCATGAGTCTTAATGTGAGAATAGTTGAAAGTTCTTAGCATTATTAGTGAGCAAAGTCAAGGCTCTTTCCTAATCTGCAACCTTGTAAATGTTATACCAATACACTTCCATTTCTGCATTCCTGACTTGCACACCTGGAAATCCACCTTCTTTTCAACTGTCACCTATATACAGCCAATGGGAACCAAGTCAGGAATAGATGTACTTTCTAAGTAATGCGAGGTACCTTGCCATATGTTTCTATAGTAACACATAGTAAGGATAAAGACACATTGTAGAATTTAATTTATTTAAAGAAACTGCCTGAGATATCAACACAGGTGTTCTGAGCTCCTACTCCCCATACCTCTACCCATCACTCACACTTGTGCGCCACACAGCCACCAGTCTCCTCTAGGCAGGGTTAGAAAACACATTGACTCATCAGGTGTCCTATAATAGATACTCTGTCAGTGGGATCACCCACTTGAGGTGCATCCACTGTTCCCTACATCTGCTGGACCAGAAATGTCTACCTCAACCATGTCATACACTTACTCCTTTCTTACAGTGCCTATTCCATATCATATCTTTAGGGTTCTATCCTCAACACAAGGCCACTCTTCTTTCAGTACTGTTTATGAAACTTTCATTGACAACCCCCAACTGATTGCACTCAATGAAGCATAACACATACAATTTCGGGTTCCACCCACCTCTGCGCCCCCCCCCCCTGTAATGTTGCAGCATCCTTTTCAAGAACTATGGGTTGCACCTAGCAGGGGTGACCCAGTGGCACTGATTTATCAGTCCTTCTTCAAAGCATTATTAGTCCTTCAAACAACTGCTCATGAAATGTGTTAATAGCCCTACCACTTTTTTCATGTGTACCCTCACATATTACCATTAAAGATGTGAGATAGTTATTGCCTATAACTCACTTGGACCTATGAATGCATTTATTGGATAGTTTATTAATTTAGAAAACCTATAAGGGAGCACATACAGTTTTGCAGGTTGCAATGCTAAGCATGCTATAGAGGAAAACATTACAATTTCAAGAAAACAACAAAAGTTAAGAAATTAAAAAATGGAAATGTCAATTGAAGCATCAATTTTTAAAATATAAAACATTTGATCCCAAATGACACCAGCAAAACCTTACATTTCCCCCTTCACCCACATAACACCACCCTATACCAGTACCACACACATTAACCAAAAAGACGAAAGTGGCAAACTCAACAAATCAAGAGACCACAAGAGGATAGGAAGAAAGAGGATAGTACTATTTTCTCTGTCATACATCTTTACTAATTTTGTATAACATCAACAGGCAATGTACTAGGATCGCTCATCTTAAATGTCATGCAGTTCTGGCCCAATCCGATGCCCTGGTTATGAAATCCTCACAGATATATAAGTAACAACATTGGTACTCACATTATGTATGCCTGTATGAGGATTGTCCTATTTATGATGACCTCCCCAACGCCTGTGTTGATGACCCTCAAAATGCATATGCAAAAGAATCTGTGGGATACATGGACAAACTGATTTTAACAACTGGTTAACATGCACAAGCCCACTGTAGGCTACAGTATTCTATGTTTTATGTCTCGCCTATTCGTTTATTTATTTATTTTTTTACAGAGTTTTATATAGCGCGAACATGACCCGAATCGGGTATCAGAGCGCTTTACATAGCACCAGTTGCATTACATGAGGACACATTCATTTTTGTTAGGCACGGGGAGATTAAGTGATTTGCCCATGATCACGGGATGTTCAGCGTCATTGCCGGGAACCGAACCCAGTTCCCCAGATTCGAGGTTGACCGAATCTATATTTTCTACAGAATCTATAGTTAACTGAAGCTGACTATTGGCAAAAACATATTGTATTCAGTATGAACTTAAAGTGGGTAGTAGATCCACCCATTGCTCATAATTTAATGGCTATCTTGCCTGTCTCTGTTTATATGTTTGTCCTGTCTAAGCACATCTCTCTTTCCACTCAGCTCCGCAATCTCTACGCAAGGGGAAAAACATACAGATTTGAACCTGGTATTCCCAGATCCATGTCTGATTCACCATTACAGGGGAAATAACTTCTAATCCCTGGATTTATGTGAGGTGATAGCAGCCAGAATCAGAGATTATGGCCCTCTGGGACCACCACATCTAAATTCAGGGAATTTGTAAAGAGCTCCTATGACTTTCTAATTCCCCTTTTCAGGCAAAATTGACTTTTACTGTTTACGGTTCATGCGGTTTCACCTTGAAACATCATCAACCTAATCCATTTGAGAACAGAGCAAATTATAATGTGTACCTCAAATAAAAAAAGATAACAAAACAAGTAAATAACAATATCCTTTAAAAACCAATCACAGGTATTTCACCATTTTCCATTTTCTAGCTGTCAACTCCTGTGCTATTAATAATGGTGGCTGTGAGCAGGAGTGTGTGCAGATCAATGAAGACCACTGCAGATGTCAATGCCAACCACAGTACCAGCTAAAGATAGATGGAAAACATTGTGAAAGTAAGTAGCATGACTCTTGCTGTCCTTACAGATAATTAGCTTTGCTACGTATAGATCACTGAGCATCACCGTTGTGAATAACAGATTATAAATCTGGTTATTTAGTGCTACAATAAAAAAACAAACTTGTTTCCCTCTGTCACTGTATCATAAAGGGGTTCCAGGCTGCTTTGATAAGACTTTCCGAAAGCCTGTCTGTTCAATGCTCGCTCTGTGCTGCAAAGTTGAAAAGAGTTTCGGTTCAGAAAGAGTAGCAAAGGGATCAAGACTGGTGGGGGCGAGCAGCTGGAGGCCAGGTATTTTTTTTTGTTTACTTTTGGGACAGGGAAGGCCTTGTTCTGTATGGCATACCCACCATTCCTTTGTCTCTGTGTAGTATAATAAAGGAGGGTAGAGGATTTTGAGGGTCATACATAACATACAATTATAGATGGGTAAAAAGTGAATAATAGGGTTGTTTTCACTTCAGGGTACTAGGTGACTTCATGACAACTCAAGCTCCACTTTTTATTAGAAAAACACCTGTTATTCACTATTACCCATCTATAATTCTATATATTATTGAATCTATGTTTGCCATTTGCACCAGCATTCCATGTACACTACAAACATCAGTTGTTACTTTATGGTACATTATGTCGGTTTTCATTAGTTTGAGGTAAGTACATCAGGAGTACTTTACATCAAGTGATAGGGAATGCCTTTAATTCACATCATTATAGGTAAGTGCTTTTTAAATTTGTATTAATGTATTTGTGTGTGTATATAGTTATGATCGTGTTTCCATAGGAGAAGCATTTTTTATTTTCCGAATAACTTTGGCATCATTTGGCAAACCTTCTAACCCTGGGTGGAGCTGGCGGAGCGGGACTACGCGGAGGTCCACGGAGTTGGGAACAAACTCCGCTCCGCTCCGCCACCCGCATCCACCCCCCCTATTAAGAATGAATTAAAAATACATTAAAGGTAAAAGAAAAAAGACTTACCTTGCCTGCGGCGTCCCCGGGCTGCCCTCCTCCTCTTCCTCGCAGTCTCAGGGTGATCTGCGCATGCGTGCGCGCCCACGCATGCGCATTTCTCGCAAGGAATGCGCATGCGCGGGTGTGCGCGCATGCGCAGATCACCCTGAGATGGCGAGGAAGAGGAGGAGGGCAGCCCGGGGATGCCGCAGTCAAGGTAAGTTTTTTTTCTTTTACCTTTAATGTATTTTTAATTAATTCTTAATAGGGGGGGGCGGAGGCCGGGGCTGGTCAACTCTGCTCCGCTGCGGAGTGTGCAGAGATTTGCCTACTCCGCGTTCTCCGTGGAATGCGGAGTAGGCAAATCTCCGCACACTCCGCGGGCGGAGCGGAGCTCTCCGCCCGTGCCTAAAACCTTCACTAAACTTTAAAAAAAGGCTCCTCCAGCTCACCTCCTTCCTGCAATGTTTCAGGATTATCTGTCAAGCGGAGGACAAGAAAAAGGGGGAGGGTCCCAAAACACGTGTTCTCCATTCACTTTTCCATAGGAGAATTGAACAGCGATACCGCAAAAACTACTGAATGGAATTTAGCTGAAACCTAGATCTTGATCCAGAAAGCATTATTCTTGTGGTTTAAGATAATCCGTTCAGTAGTATTTGAGCAAATAAGACTAAAACATTCTATATATAACACCGTGGAGGCTCTGCAGACCCAACAGATCTCATGCTGAGATGCGATTGGCTGCCAACATATTAACAAGCATTCATCAGGAAACCATCTTAGGACTCAGGAGTTAGTCCTGAGTCCTAAATAAAGTTTAAAAAAACGACATAAGGGATACCCTGACCCCCTAGGCCTGAAGAGGACACTGCCATGGGCCAAAAATGTTTTTTTTTAAATGTTGCCAAGAATTCCCTGATGATCTGCAAATCCGCAGTGAAATTAAAAAGAAAAGTGAGGGTTCCTGTGCTACAGCAACCCCTCAGGAGTGTTCCAGGTCCCGGGGGGGGGGGTCTGTGTCACAAAACATGAGCCCATCTCCCAAACTGACATGAAAAGAAAGGGAAGGGGGTGCATGGTCTCCCTTCCTCGTGTCTTAATAGGCCCCATGGACTCCATGTTAAATTAAAGGGGATGATTGTGCGCAGCCCCCCTCCCTGAGCCTGAAATGGCACCAGATACTCCATCGTCTGGGTCGAATACCATTGTAGAGAGGAGGGGGCAATTGGCCCCCATCACTCAAGGCCAGCTCAATTACTGTGTCCCAGCAAGCCAACCCCGGGACGCAGTAGTTTCCCTGTTTGCAAGAGAGTGGGCCAATCACAACGCTGCCATTGCAGCGTTGTGATTGGCTTAGGGGAGGGGAGGGAGGATGCCTGCTTCCTGTTCCAGGAAAATGTGGTGCAGGACCCGGCCAGGAGCAGAGGCGGCGCGGGTCCCGGTAAGGTATGTTTTTTTAAACCCCCCCACGCTAACCCCTGCACGACCACTCCACCTCCCCCCACCCGCGAGTCATGCGAGCTGCGACTGGTCCCTGGGGCTCCCCTGCAACCCCCACAGGCACTGATTGGGGGTGTCCTGGGTGGGCACCGGGGCACCTAGTAAGCCCCCGGGTGATGGGGTCCCTGGGGCCAGTATTGGGTGAAAAAACAAAGTTTGAAGTAAGGTTATAGTAAAGTGGTAACTTCAGTGACAACATAACGTTTTAAACATACAATGGCACTGAAATTCAGCAGTTATAGTTATCTCAAGTAACTATAACTCTTGCCCTAAGGTAATTATAACTTGCGCCCTGGCCCTGCACTGCTAATTACCCCACATATTACATCACTCATGACATCTTCTATGACATCGTTGATAACATTTCCAATTAATTTATTGATGAGAAAACTGTACAAGGCAGGCGCACAAATTATAGCTACCTTAGGGCTCGAGTTGTAGTTACTTGAGATAACTATACTGCTGAATTTCAGTGTAAATGTTATGTTGTCACTGAAATTTTCACATAGCTATAACTTTTCTTTATTCTTTGTTTTTTTCTAGAGAATATATATATATATGTTTGTGTGTATATATATTCACTGAAAAAAACATAGGTTTCAGGCCTGTTATAGTTAGGGTTTAGCATTTAAAAACCTTTGAAATTCACTGAAAAAACCATAGGTTTTAGGGAAAGTTATAGTTAGTTGGACATTGCACTCGTACAAAACCCGTGAAATTCCCCCGTTATAGTTAGTTCAGCTAACTATAACTCGCGCCCCCGCAATGCACTTCTGATGACGTCACATATTATATCACTCATGACATGGTCAGTGACATCACTGATGACATCACTGATGACATCTCAAATGACATCACTGATGACATCACTGATGACATCATCCAGTGACTGTGTGTTTGTGTAAAGTTTAAATATGTTTAATATATATAGGGAAAGGCATATTGAAGAATGAGTGGGTGTATAAGCGTCTGAATGGATGATTTAGTAGGTGCGTGACTGAGTCTATAAGTGAGTGATTAAACGTATCTTACTGGATGCATGGGTGAGTGACTAAACTGTGTGAATGTCTGTATCCGTCTGTCTGTTGTTGTGTAAGCAGCTGCATGGGTTTCTGACTAGTTAAATAAGTGTCTATATGGGTTATGGATTGGTTCTCTGAGTATCTGTATGGGTGCCTCAGTGTTTGTGTGGGTGGGGTGTGTGTGACTCTGTGCATAGATGTGTGAGTGGGTGATTCACTGGGTGCATGGTTTCAAGAGTGCGTCTGTGATGGACTGTATGGGTGGGTGAGTGTGTGTATGGGTGTGTTAGTGATTGAATGTATATCTCAGTGGTACATGTGTGAGTAACTACATATGTGAAAGGCAGTATATATGTGTGTTGGAGTATATAAATGGCTATAAGTGAGAGTGTGTGATTGTGAGAGTGGCTATATGGACGAGTGTGTGCTTGCATCAGTGATTGCAAAGGAGCGTAAGAATGTGCTAGTATTTCTATGAGTAAGTGAGCTGGTGTGTATAACTGTATAGGTGAGTAAATGGGAGTGTGATTAATTATTAGCATGACTGACTAGGTGTGTGAGTACCTCTATGGATGAGTTGCGTTGTGTGAGTGTTTATATAGGTGTATGAGTGCATATGATAGTCCTGTACTGAGTGACTGTAAGTATGAGTGACTGTACGGGTGAGTGAGTAGATGTGTATGTGTAGACCTAAGAATCAGTGAGTGGGTATGTACTTATTGGTATTGGAGTGTGTATGGTTTTGAGAATGGCAGTCTGTAATTTAGAGTGGGTGTATCAAAAGTTATTTTAGGGTGTGAGAAGATGCATTAAATTCTCACATGTTTGATGTCATCTGTGATGTCATTTGAGATGTAATCAGTGATGTCACTGACCATGTCATGAGTGATGTAATATGTGACGTCATCAGCAGTGCATTACGGGGCGCGAGTTATAGTTAGCTGAACTAACTATAACGGGGAATTTCACGGGTTTTGTACGAGTGCAATGTCCAACTAACTATAACTTTCCCTAAAACCTATGGTTTTTTCAGTGAATTTCAAAGGTTTTTTAAATGCTAAACCCTAACTATAACAGGCCTGAAACCTATGGTTTTTTCAGTGAATTTCAAAGGTTTTTAAAATGCTAATTCCTAACTATAACAAGCCTGAAACCTATAGTTTTTTCAGTGAATTTCAAAGGTTTTTTAAATGCTAATTCCTAACGATAACATGTCTGAAACCTATGGTTTTTTTCAGTGAATTTCAAAGGTTTTGTAAATGACAATTTTTAAATGTATTAATTGTTATATTTATTTTTTTTGATACTGATTTACTACATTTTTTTAAACTATTTATTTTTAGATGTTTTATTTTTAAATTACATTGTAATTACATTATACATTACATTACAAAATATACTTTCTCAGAATGAATTACTTTAGTTTAAATACTTTGCAAATAGGCAATAGACTTTTAAGTACAGTAGTTACAGTTGTTGCAATGGGCAACACAATTTCAAACAATGCAACATTGAGATCAAAGTGAATTTCTAGCTAAATGCAATTAGTTACTTTATGGATTACTTTTTCTAACCACAGGACTGGATCCTAGATTCAGTCCTGGGACATATCCTGTAAACAGTTGAGTAAAAGCGTTTTGGTTACAGTAGTGATTTTTAAGGAATATTATTGTATTTTAAAAGTTGACACTTAGAAACTTTTTCACATAGAATCACCAATGTTATCCTATGGGAGGAAATTCACTTAGCAGGTAAGCAGTGTTATCGTTACTTTTTCTTACTCAGTGGTGGATCCTGGATCCAGCACTGGTGCATCTCCTGTAAACAGTTGAAAGAATGCGTTTAAGTCATACAGGCGATTTTTAAGGAATATTTGTAGTTTGTGAAAATCAACACTTTGAAACTTTTCTGCTGAAAACCAGACAATGGATTCCTATGGAAGGAAATATAAGTTACTGGTAAGTACGGTTAAAATTACTTTTCAGGATCAGTACTGGGCTGAAAGATGCAGCACTGAGGTCTCTCCTGATAACAGGTGAGTAAATCGGAATTCGTATTTTGGCTGATTTTAGAGGAATATTTGTATGTTTCAAAAATCGACACTTAGAAACTTTTTCAGCAAAAAGCAGGCAATGATATCCTATGGAAGGAAATTCAAGTTACTGGTAAGTACGGTTAAAATTACTTTTCAGGATCAGTACTGGGCTGAAAGATGCAGCACTGAGGTCTCTCCTGATAACAGGTGAGTAAATCGGAATTCGTATTTCGGCTGATTTTAGAGGAATATTTGCACAATGGTGAAGGGAGGGGCGGGGCCTGAGGTGACATCTGTGCAAACGCGCCCCGTGGCGCGTTTTAAGTTGGGGGATTAAGTCCCCTTGAATCATGAGGGTCCCTGGGGTCCAACTAGCCCACCCTGTACCTCCAGTATGCGCCACGGAGCTGCGTTGCAGAGAGGTGTTCAGAGGCCACGCCACTTTTTGCACCTCTCTATAAATGCAGCTCTGTGGCGCTTTCTGGACGTACCTGTTCGGTTAGTTGGCCCCTAGGAACCCTCAGGATTGAAGGGGATTTAATTCCCCATCTTAAAACGCACCACGGGGCCTGTTTGCACACATGTCACCTGAAGCCCCGCCCCTCCCTTCACCACTGTGCAAACGCGCCCGTGGCGCGTTTTTAAGTTGGGGGATTAAGTCCCCTTGAATCCTGAGGGTCCCTGGAGTCCAACTAGCCCACCATGTACTTCTAAAAGCGCCACAGAGCTGCGTTGCAGAGAGGTGTAAAAGGGGCGTGGCCTCTGTACACCTCTCTGCAACGCAGCTCCCTGGCGCATACTGGAGGTTCCTGGTGGGCTAGTTGGTCCCCAGGGACCCCCAGTATTCAAGGGGAATTACTTCCTTTCTTAAACGCGCCAGGGGGCGCGTTTGCAGAGTACTGCAGGGAGGGGGCGGGGCCTCCGGCACGATGCCGGTCGTTTTTTTTTTTTGTTTAATGGGAGGGGGCTGCGTGGCCCCCTTCCCTTGGCCACTTTGGCCCCGGGGACCCCATCCCCGGGGCCTGAGTAATTTTTTTTTTTAATTTAAAAAAAAATGGGAAGGGGGCCGCGTGGCCCCCTTCCCTGGGCCTGTATTGGCCCCGGGGACCCCATCCCCCGGGCATGCCCTCGATTTTTTTTTTTTTATTTGGAGGGGTGCTGCGTGGCCCCCCTCCTCAGGCCATTTAAGGCCCCGGGGACCCCATCCACCGGGCCGGCCTTGCCCTTTTTAAAAAATTTTTTTTTATTTGGTGAGGGGGGCTGCGTGGCCCCCCTCCCTGGCCACTTATGGCCCCGGGGACCCCATCCCCCGGGGCCTGGCCTCTGGTTGGGGACTGTGGGGGTCCCCAATCCCTCCACAGTCCCAGCCGGCTCCCCGCGTCCTACGGGAGCCGGCATTGCTTTTCCACATGGGGAGCAGCTAACATGCTGCTCCCCATGTGGAAAGCTATTAGTTTGCATTTTGAAAGAGAGAGCAGGTTTCCTGCTCTCTCTTTCAAAATGCAAACCAAGTTTGCTATGACAGGACGGGAGCCGCGAGGCTCCCGTCCTGTCATAGCAAACTACAGTGTCCCGGGGTAGGCACCCCAGGACACTGCAGGAGCCGGCCCTGGGGGTGGCGGTCCCCAGGGCCATCAAGGGCTCCAGGAGGGGCCGCGCGCCCCTCCCAACCATTTCACAGCCCCGGGGAGGTGGTGGTCCCCGGGCTTTGGGGTCCGTAACGGACCCCCATATTCAGACCTTTAGTGCCCCGGGAGGTGGCGGTCCCCGGGGCGTGTGGGGGGGCTGGAGCCCCCCCACGGGTTTTGTACGAGTGCAATGTCCAACTAACTATAACTGTCCCTAAAACCTATGGTTTTTTCAGTGAATTTGTAAGGTTTTTTAAATGCTAATTTCTAACTATAACGTGCCTGAAACCTATGGTTTTTTCAGTGAATTTCAAAGGTTTTTTAAATGCTAATTCCTAACTATAACATGTCTGAAACCTATGGTTTTTTCCAGTGACTTTCAAAGGTTTTGTAAATGACAATTTTTAAATGTATTAATTGTTATATTTATTTTTTTGATACTGATTTACTACATTTTTTTAAACTATTTATTTTTAGATATTTTATCTTTTAAATTACATTGTAATTACATTATACATTACATTACAAAATATACTTTCTCAGAATGAATTACTTTAGTTTAAATACTTTGCAAATAGGCAATAGACTTTTAAGTACAGTAGTTACAGTTGTTGCAATGGGCAACACAATTTCAAACAATGCAACATTGAGCTCAATGTGAATTTCTACTTAAATGCAATTAGTTACTTTATGGATTACTTTTCTAACCACAGGACTGGATCCTAGATTCAGTCCTGGCACATCTCCTGTAAACAGTTGAGTAAAAGTGTTTTGGTTACAGTAGGGATTTTTAAGGAATATTATTGTATTTTAAAAGTTGACACAGAAACTTTTTCACATAGAATCACCAATGTTATCCTTTGGGAGGAAATTCACTTAGCAGGTAAGTAGTGTTATCGTTACTTTTTCTTACTCAGTGGTGGATCCTGGATCCAGCACTGGTGCATCTCCTGTAAACAGTTGAAAGAATGCGTTTAAGTCATACAGGCGATTTTTAAGGAATATTTGTAGTTTGTGAAAATCGACACTTTGAAACTTTTCTGCTGAAAACCAGACAATGGATTCCTATGGACGGAAATACAAGTTACTGGTAAGAATTACTTTTCAGGGTCAGTGCTGGGCTAAAAGATGCAGCACTGGGTTCCCTCCTGATAACAGGTTAGTAAATCGGAATTCGTAGTTCTGCTGATTTTAGAGGAATATTTGTAAGTTTCCAAAATCGACACTTAGAAACTTTTTCAGCAAAAAGCAGGCAATGATATCCTAAGGAAGGAAATTCAAGTTACTGGTAAGTACGGTTAAAATTACTTTTCAGGATTAGTACTGGGCTCAAAGATGCAGCACTGTGGTCTCTCCTGATAACAGGTGAGTAAATCGGAATTCGTAGTTCGGCTGATTTTAGAGGAATATTTGTATGTTTCAAAATCGACACTTAGAAACTTTTTCAGCAAAAAGCAGGCAATGATATCCTATGGAAGGAAATTCAAGTTACTGGTAAGTACGGTTAAAATTACTTTTCAGGATCAGTACTAGGCTCAAAGATGCAGCACTGAGGTCTCTCCTGATAACAGGTGAGTAAATCGGAATTCGTAGTTCGGCTGATTTTAGAGGAATATGTGCACAATGGTGAAGTAAGGGGTGGGGCCTGAGGTGACATGTCTGCAAACACGCCCTGTGGCGCGTTTTAAGTTGGAGAATTAATTCCTCCTCAATCCCGAGGGTCCCTAGGGGCCAACTAGCCCACCAGATACCTCCAGTATGGGCTAGAGAGCTGCGTTGCAGAGAGGTGTTCAGAGGCCACGCCCCTTTTGCACCTCTCTGCAACGCAGCTCTGTGGCGCTTTCTGGACGTACCTGGTGGGCTAGTTGGCCCCCAGGGACCCTCAGGATTGAAGGGGATTTAATTCCCCATCTTAAAACGCGCCACGGGGCCCGTTTTCACACATGTCACCTGAAGCCCCGCCCCCTCCCTTCACCACTGTGCAAATGCGCCCCGTGGTGCGTTCTAAGTTGGGGGATTAAGTCCCCTTGAATCCTGAGGGTCCCTGGGATCTAACTATCCCACCAGGTACCTCCAGTAAGCGCCACAGAGCTGCGTTGCAGAGAGGTGTAAAAAGGGGCGTGGCCTGGACCACCTCTCTGCAACCCAGCCCTGTGGCGCTTACTGGAGGTCCCTGGTGGGCTAGTTGGCCCCCAGGGACCCCCAGTATTGAATGGGAATTATTTCCCCACTTTAAAACGCGCCACAGCGCGCGTTTGCAGAGTGGTTAAGGGAGAGGGCGGGGCCTGACGCTCAATCGCGTCATTTTCTTTCTTTTTTGTATTTTTTAACTTTTTGGGGCCCTGGGGACCCCATCCCCCAGGGCCTGATGCCTTTTTCCTTTTAAAAAAAAAAAATACTGTAGGGGAAGGGGGCCGCGTGACCCCCCTCCCGTGGCCTATTCCGGCCCCGGGGACCCCATCCCCCGGGGCATGCCCACTTTTTTAAAACAAATTTTGGAGGAGGGGGGCTGCGTGGCCCCCATCCTAAGGCCTCTATTGGCCCGGGGACCCCATCCCCCGGGGCCGGCCTTTATTTATTTATTTTTTTAATATTATTTTTGGGGAGGGGGGCCGCGTGGCCCCCCTCCCGGGCCACTACTTGCCCCAGGGACCCCATCCCCCGGGGCTGGCCCTATCCTTTGGGGTCCGTGGGGGGACCCCAACTCCCCCACGGACCATGCCGGCTCCCCGCCTCCTGCGGGAGCCGGCATTGCTCACATGGGGAGCTGCTAAGATGCAGCTCCCCATGTGGAAAGCTAATGTGCTTTGGATATCGGAGCGAGAGCAGGTTTCCTGCTCTCGCTTCCAATATCCAAAGCAGTTTGCAATGACAGGGTGGGAGCCGCGAGGCTCCCGCCCTGTCATTGCAAACAGCAGTGTCCCGGGGGTAGGCACCCCGGGACACTGCAGGAGCCGGCCCTGGGGGGTGGCGGTCCCCAGGGCCACCAGAGGCTCCAGGAGGGGGGCCGCGCGGCCCTCCTCCCTTCAATTGCACAGCCCCGGGGAGGTGGCGGTCCCCGGGGCGTGTGGGGGGGCTGGAGCCCCCCCACACAGGTGATTATTTAAAAAAAAAAGAAGCCCCGGGGGTGGCGGTCCCCGGGGCTGCGGGAGGGCGAAGAGCCCTCCCGCACCATTTTGTATTTAAAGCCCCGGGGGGGTGGTGGTCCCTGGGGCTTGGGGGGCCTTAGAGGCCCCCCACATAAAACATAAACCCACCCCCCGCTTGGCCCCGGGACTTGGCCCACCCGGGGGCCAATTAACCACGAAGCGCGGGAGACCGCGCTTCGATTTTTTTTTTTCGCCGGGATCCGCGCACCCTAAGCGCATCCCGCCGGTTTTTAAAAAAAAAAAATGCTTTTTTCTGCCCAGGGGGTCCTTGTGGGACCCCTTGAGCAGACCTAGGGGGTCAGGGTGTTTCTACCCTGCCCCCTTTGTGCGTTTTGCGCACTTGTTTCTTGTGTTTTTTCTCGGCAGGATCCGCGCACCCTAAGCGCATCCCGCCGATTTAAAAAAAAAAATAAAAAAAAATGCTTTTTTCTGCCCAGGGGGTCCTTGTGGGACCCCCTGAGCAGACCTAGGGGGTCAGGGTGTTTCTACCCTGCCCCCTTTTGCGCTTTGCGCACTTGTTTCTGTCCCTCGGTTCTACCGAGGGATAAAATGGCTGCCAACACTTCCTGATTTGGAGTGTTGACAGCCACTTGACAGCCAATTAGCATGCAGCTCGTGATCGGGAGGGTACGCGGACCCTACTCGGCCATAGATATATATGTGACTTTACTTTTGATTTTCTCAGGAACTACTGAACGGATTTACACCATTTAAGCAAAAGGCATGACACTGAACCAAGGGCTACCTCTTTGCCAAATTTGGTGTAATTCCGTTCAGCAGTTCGGGCTGTAGCTGCGATGAAAGGATCCTATGGAAAAATGAATGGGGAAAACGCGTTTTGGGACCCCCTTTTTTCTCAGCCCCCGCTTGATGAATCACCTTGAGACTTTCAGGGTAGGAGCGGACCGGAGCGCCCCAACAAGTTGGAAGCTTTCGCGAAGATTCGTCAACCGGCGCAAGAGTTATTTCAAATAGAATGTTGTGGATTTCCTATGGAAAATAGGTCCTAACTATAACTATCTAATGGCGACCGCCAGTAGATAATATATATATATATATATACATGTGTATATATATATACTGTGTAGTAATAATTAGGACCTAGTTACCATAGGAATTTGATTTTGGGGTTTGCTAATAACTTTGGTGCTGGTTTATGAATCTTCAGAAAACTTTTGTTTTAAAGTTCACCCACATTAGCTTCCTCATGGAAAGTTTTGGGGTGATTCGTCACGCGGAGGTTGAGAAAAAGGGGTTCCCACAATGTAATTTCCCCATGCAATTTCCAAAGGGATTTCTAGCCAGCGCTGCAACCAAAATGGCTGAAAGCAATTACATCCAATGTGGCAGAAAGCTAGATCTTTACCCAGAAAGTGTGCATTTTGTGATTTGGTGTAAATCCATTCAGTATTTTTTGAGAAATTAAGATACAAAATGTATATATATATATATCTAGACAGTTGGGTACCCTGCCTCATTAGACCCTGAAAACCCCATCCCCAGGGCCTTTTTTTTTTAAAGTTAAGAGGGGCCACATGGCCCCCCTCCCCAAGCCTATTGTGGCCCTGAAGACCCTTCCCCCAGGGCTGTATGTATATATATATATATATATATATATTCACTGAAAAAACCATAGGTTTCAGGCACGTTATAGTTAGAAATTATCATTTAAAAAACCTTAGAAATTCACTGAAAAAACCATAGGTTTCAGGGGCGTTATAGGTAGTTGGACATTTCACTCGTACAAAACCATAGAAATTCCCCCGTTATAGTTAGTTCAGCTAACTATAACTAGCGCGCCCGCAATGCACTGCTGATGACGTCACATATTACATCACTCATGACATGGTCAGTGACATCACTCATGACATCACTGATGACATCTCAAATGACATCACTGATGACATCACTGATGACATCATCCTTGTGATAGAGTGGCAGACCTCCTCTCACCCTAATATAACCTTTGATACACACACTCAAAAATACAAACTAACATTTTCAAAACAATGGACGTACCAATACCAGTTACAACACACCTATTCAGTAATTCCAAGATCTACACACACATCCACTCATTCACCAACAGTCCCTATACAGTCACTCATACATGTACTCACTCATCATATGTACTCATACACCTATACATCCTGTTACACACCACCACTCATCCATAGAGTTACTCACACACATAGTCACACATGCAAACAAAGTATCAAACATCCATTTACTTGCATATACAGTTATACACACACTACCACACTTACTTCTACAGAAACTTACACATACTTACTCTCTTAAACAATCACTTATAAAAACACCTACTTATTTGTACAGGAACTCTTCCAATCTCTCACTCTCACATATACTCACTTATATACACCAATACTCACATATACTAGTTTAAAACATATGTAGTTACTCATAAAGACACTATTGAGACAGTCATTCACTCACTAACACACCCATACACATACTCATCCACCTATACAGTCCTGCACACATGCTGTCTTCAACACATACAAACAGTGAGTCACTC
Source organism: Calotriton arnoldi (assembly GCA_963921515.1). Taxonomy (NCBI): domain Eukaryota; kingdom Metazoa; phylum Chordata; class Amphibia; order Caudata; family Salamandridae; genus Calotriton; species Calotriton arnoldi. Next base: position 59,452 of record CAWUFW010023593.1, read on the forward strand.
ATTCATGCATCTATGCACTAAGTAATACCCCCACCGAACCATACAGACACTCAGACACTCATACTGATACTCAAAAAACCAACTAATAACCCATATAGACACTCATGTAGCTACTCACCAACCCAGCAAGCCACTTATACACAAAGTGAGAGACTGATACAGATATTTTCATATTTAAACATTACTCACTAACCCATGTATTCACTAAGATACACTTAGTCAGTTATACAATCAATTTTACAAAAAAATCATCCATTTAGACACTTATATACCCATTTATTCTTCCATCGACCTTGAGATATACATATATAAAACATATTTAATTTTCAGAAAAACACACATTCACTGGATGATGTCATCAGTGATGTCATCAGTGATGTCATTTGAGATGTCATCAGTGATGTCATGAGTGATGTCACTGACCATGTCATGAGTGATGTAATATGTGATGTCATCAGCAGTGCTTTGCGGGCGCGCGAGTTATAGTTAGCTGAACTAACTATAACGGGGGAATTTCTATGGTTTTGTACGAGTGAAATGTCCAACTACCTATAACGCCCCTGAAACCTATGGTTTTTTCAGTGAATTTCTAAGGTTTTTTAAATGCTAATTTCTAACTATAACGTGCCTGAAACCTATGGTTTTTTCAGTGAATATATGTATATTTATTATACTATGTATACATGTGAAAATGTCTCGGTCCCCTGTTTGCCTCGGTGGCACGGAAAAAATGGGTGGAACTGACGTCAGCACGCCGACGAGGTCCTCTTATGGCTCCGATGACGTCATACGGTGTCGCGAGCGGAGCCGTGCTCGTTGACGTGGGAGAGCTAGGAAAGAATTTCCGTGGAATGCTGGTGCAGGGGATATTCACCTAAGTGTTCAGGCTAGTCCTTTGGGAGCATCTGTTTATGTTGCCACTCCAGAAACCGAAACCAGTGATCCGAGGGCAGAGGCCCTGCAGATGGCACACGAGGTGGGGTGCCCAGTCGTGTGCACCGGCGGGGCAGCGAAGTGACAAGCACCACAACCCACAAAAAAGGTAATGAGGGCACTGAATAACACAGGATCTTCTCTTTGTATCTGGCAGGAACAACGAAGTTAAAATGCCCTAGTACCAAAATGTAGAATTAGTGCTACAACGGTCTTCAAGAGGACCTGCGATGCCGCTTCTGCCTCCCGTACCCTGGAGGCAGCACATGGGTCACGCGGTACGGTCATACTGCGGTGGGACGCACACTCGTTGACCTCTCATGGCACTGCTCCACACTTCAGGGAGGACGCTTTCCATTAGCTATGTTTTCTGATGACATGTCGCGCCGGCCCCGTCCAACAACAGAACTCCTTTAGATCCAAACAGACTCTTCCACTCTCTCACCGGAAGTGAAACCAGGCCACGCGGACACTTTCACAATACAACAGCCGGGAATGCACTTTTCAGTAAAAAAACCACATTCCTTCCTCCTAATTAATCAAATAAACGTCTCACTGAAGAACAGGGGCGAGCTTCGATCGGTAAACAGCCATTACAACGACTTTTTTACTTTGCGATACCATTACAACGCATGCATTACCACGCATGCGTTGTACATCACGAAGTCAATACTACGCATTTTTAGAATGCATGGTCATTTACCACGCATGCCTTTACAACGAATTTTGTTGTAAAGGTATGTATGGTAAATGACCATGCGTTCTAAAAAACATGTAGACGATCCATGTCATTGTAAGGAAACAGAGGCTGTTCCGTTTCCTCACAACAACGTGCACCGCCCCTCAGAGATGACGTGAAGCAGGAACCACGAGGAGAGAGGAACCATGAGGAGTGAGAGGTAAGGGGGATTGGGCATGGGGTGGGGGTTTCTTTTCTAGGGTTTAGGGTAGTGCAGTGGTGTTTGGGTGGTGTAGGGGGTCGTGCTGGGGGTAGTGTTTTAGGGTTTAGGGTAGTGCAGTGCTGTTTGGGTAGTGTAGGGGGTCGTGCTGGGGGTAGTGTTTTAGGGTTTAGGGTAGTGCAGTAGTGTAGGGGGTCGTGCTGGGGGTAGTGTTTTAGGGTTTATGGTAGTGCAGTGGTGTTTGAGTAGAATAGGGGGTCATGCTGGTGGTAGTGTTTTAGGGTTTAGGGTAGTGCAGTGGTGTTTGTGTAGTGTAGGGGGTCATGCTGGCGGTAGTGTTTTATGGTTTAGGGTAGTGCAGTGGTGTTTGGGTAGTGTAGGGGGTCATGCTGGGGGTAGATTTAGGGTTTAGGGTAGTGCAGTGGTGTTTGGGTAGTGTAGGGAGTCATGCTGGGGGTAGTGTTTTAGGGTTTAGGGTAGTGCAGTGGTGTTTGTGTAGTGTAGGGGGTTGTGCTGGGGGTAGTGTTTTAGGGTTTATGTTAGTGCAGTGGTGTTTGGGTAGTATAGGGGGTAGTGCTGGGGTAGTGTTTTAGGGTTTAGGGCAGTGCAGTGGTATTTGTGTACTGAAGGGGGTCATGCTGTGGGTAGTGTTTTAGGGTTTAGGGTAGTGCAGTCATGTTTGTGTAGTATAGGGGTCTTGTTTTAGGGTATAGGGTAGTGCAGTGGTGTTTGGGTAGTGTAGGGGGTCATGCTGGGGTTAGTGTTTTAGGGTTTAGGGTAGTGCAGTGGTGTTTGGGTAATGTAGGGGTCATGCTGGGGGTTGTGTTTTAGGGTTTAGGGTAGTGCAGTGGTGTTTGTGTAGTGTGGGAGGTCATGCTGGGGGTATATTTAGGGTTTAGTGTAGTGCAGTGGTGTTTGGATAGTGTAGGGGTCGTGCTGGGGTAGTGTTTTAGGGTTTAGGGTAGTGCAGTGGTGTTTGTGTAGTGTAGGGGGTCATGCTGGCGGTAGTGTTTTATGGTTTAGGGTAGTGCAGTGGTGTTTGGATAGTGTAGGGGTCATGCTGGGGGTAGATTTAGGGTTTAGGGTAGTGCAGTGGTGTTTGGGTAATGTAGGGAGTCGTTCTGGGGGTAGTGTTTTAGGGTTTAGGGTAGTGCAGTGGTGTTTGTGTAGTGTAGGGGTTGTGCTGGGGGTAGTGTTTTAGGGTTTATGTTAGTGCAGTGGTGTTTGTGTAGTGTGGGAGGTCATGCTGGGGGTATATTTAGGGTTTAGGGTAGTGCAGTGGTGTTTGTGTAGTGTAGGGGGTCATGCTGGCGGTAGTGTTTTATGGTTTAGGGTAGTGCAGTGGTGTTTGGATAGTGTAGGGGGTCATGCTGGGGGTAGATTTAGGGTTTAGGGTAGTGCAGTGGTGTTTGGGTAATGTAGGGAGTCGTTCTGGGGGTAGTGTTTTAGGGTTTAGGGTAGTGCAGTGGTGTTTGTGTAGTGTAGGGGGTTGTGCTGGGGGTAGTGTTTTAGGGTTTATGTTAGTGCAGTGGTGTTTGTGTAGTGTGGGAGGTCATGCTGGGGGTATATTTAGGGTTTAGTGTAGTGCAGTGGTGTTTGGGTAGTGTAGGGAGTCGTGCTGGGGGTAGTGTTTTAGGGTTTAGGGTAGTGCAGTGGTGTTTGGGTAGTGTAGGGAGTCATGCTGGTGGTAGTGTTTTAGGGTTTAGGGTAGTGCAGTTATGTTTGGGTAGTGTAGGGTGTCGTGCTGGGGGTAGTGTTTTAGGGTTTAGGGTAGTGCAGTGGTGTTTGGGTAGTGGAGGGGGTAGTGTTTTAGGGTTTAGGGTAGTGCGCCCAACCAGCCACAATATCCGTGGACAAAGGGGATCCTGACTCTTTGGAACGCTCCGTCAATTGAATAATTTGGGTCAAGGGCCCTACCACGTCCAAGACCTATCAATTCCTTTCTTGGGATCCCTCATATACTTGGAGAAAAAGGTACATAGTTTCTCATCAATTTCAGGCGTGTGTGCCACCTTCCCCTTCAGTGAGGGCCTGGGGCATTCTCCCCTCATCCTATTCCTGACCTCCCTTTCAAGGGGTTGATGGATTTTCCCCACCACATACTCTGCCACTTTGGCATCAGGTGTCCACTCTGCCGACCTAGGATGGTAAATTTGGGTAGGCTCGAACATGTCCGAGTGGACCCCGTCCCCAACCGGGGACTGAGAGGAGTGGGACTCTGGATGCCAGGGACGCCCCGAGTCCTTATCCTCATCGGAGCAGAAATCGTCCTCCGATACACCCTCTCCCTCTAAGGGAAACCCGCCGTCGGGGTCTACAATAGTGGTGACAGTGTCGCAATTTTCTCCGGGCCCCTCCTCCTCCCGGCAGGGTGCATGTTTTAGCGTTCGCGCACTCTTGAGGAAGGTCTCCGTAAGTTTATCAAATCCTTCCAAGTGCCCCGCGTTATGCTTAACGGCCCTTTTATTCCCCATCTGGGAGCTACTTGGACCCGCCACCACCAGATCCGGGTCACTGAACACCCCAGGGATTCTTTTCGCCAGCTTATCAACCTGATCCCTAAGAGGAGCCAGCGCCCTAGAAATAGCCATAGAGAGGGCTTGGTCCACTGCTGGAGGGAGAAGTTGGGGGGCCATTCCTCCTCCACTTCCTGGTAGGAGGAGTAAAAATGGTCTTCTGGAGAAGACATGATAGCAGAGGGTGTGAGCACAGAACAAATGCCCTTAAAATCCTTAAGACAGCCCCCTCGCCGGTGCTCCAACAGCTGGGCTTTCCCCGAAGCTGTTATAAGAATAGACTGAGGCGCAATACCAATTACCACCACCAGGCGGCGCTGGTCACTAACGTGGCCGTGTGGGGAAATCACCGCGTAACGGTGTCAAAATTAGGCGAGGGTTGGTCGGGAATCAAGCGGACACTAAAGGAGTGACCGGATTCCCAAACGCACGTAAAGACCAGCGGGAGTGCTCGACGGAGCTGCCTCGCTCGGACCAGACGCGCCTGACAGGATCTCACCGCGCGCAGAGCACACAGCGGGAGAAACTGCGAGGGGAGAACGCGCTCGGGCAAGAGCCTGCTGCGCAGGGAATATGAAACAATACCAAGGCAATAATGCTAATAACGTGCACAAGAAACCGCTATACAAACAGCAACAACGTCCGATTAAGCCAAGAATGTAAGGAATGCACTTAACTGACGAGCAGTGAAGAAAGAGGAAGCGGAAGGGATGTCACGATATTATATACGATGGACTGTGATATGATTGGACTATAGTTGCCTTGGAGACTACCCCCTAATGGTTCATGGGTTGTGTAGTCTTTTGTTTAATGATTGTTGTGTTACGTTTTCTTTGAACTGCTATGCAAATAAAGTGAGGAAAGATAAGCATAATCCTCGCCTCCGTCCTGCCATAGAATTCATTAAACTTTATTTGATATGATTTAGAAACATAGATCATTAAAGTGTACATAAAAACAGTAAATCCTCTTTCCTAATACAATACAGTGAGAATTAATTAAAACCAGTAGGTAAAAACGGGTGTTACAAAGCCCGGTTCAGAGCAACTTCAGGTTAACAGAATCATAAAGTTCAATGTTTCGCAAGATCAATCTCATGTACTTCGTGCAAAATACGCAATAAGGGGTCCAAGTAAGATGTAACGCTCCAATACCTGACCAGTTTGCACTATATAAAACTGCAGAAAAACTAAAAATAAAAAGTGTTTTGCACACTTCTGTCATTGGGCTATATGTGGGCTACATCTGGGTAATATTTGTGCTACATTTGGGCTCTTTTTTCTCTGGTGGCCATCTTGGGAGACTTATTTGTTATGAAGTTTCCTAATTTCGTCATTTACTGCAGTCTCCTCAGTAGGAAATGCTTTCAGTTTTTTACTTTGATTCCATCAAGAAGGCATTCAGATGTGTCACACATTTGCCATAAATTCAGAATGTTAGCACTCTAGTTGTTCATTAGATCACTGTAGTAAAGCTACTGCTCACCAGGGAGTTAACTGGAAGTCTACTGCTGGTATTGAAAGTGATTGTTTCAGTCTGCATGTCAGAATTTTCTAATGAAATAGAAGAGGATTTGAGATCTCACTTAAAACATGCCCTAAATTTTCTTTCTGCAGCACTAACCATAATTTCTATGGCAAAATGAACCCCCTCATTTTGTTCCTTTTTAAACTAAATGTTTTAAGTGTTACCAGTTTATTCCAATCAAGATGGCTTCAGGTGTGCCATACTTTTGTCATAAGTAAGACTGTTAGCGCTCTAGTTGTTCTTTAGAACACTCTGGGAAGCTGCAGTAGAACACAAAGGCATCAACTGACAGGCTGCTCCTGTTGAAATATAACAGGAAGATATTTGAGATCTCACTTAAAACATGTCCTAATTTTTCTTTCTACAGCACTAACCATAATTTCTATGACAAAATGAACCCCATCATTTTGTTCCTTTTTAAATTAAATGTTTTAAGTGTTACCAGTTTATTCCAATCAAGATGGCTTCAGGTGTGCCATACTTTTGTCATAAGTAAGGCTGTTAGCACTCTAGTTGTTCTTTAGAACACTCTGGGAAGCTGCAGTAGAACACAAAGGCATCAACTGACAGGCTGCTCCTGTTGAAATATAACAGGAAGATATTTGAGATCTCACTTAAAACATGTCCTAATATTTCTTTCTACAGCACTAACCATAATTTCTATGGCAAAATGAACCCCCTCATTATGTTCCTTTTTAAATTAAATGTTTTAAGTGTTACCAGTTTATTCCAATCAAGATGGCTTCAGGTGTGCCATACTTTTGTCATAAGTAAGACTGTTAGCGCTCTAGTTGTTCTTTAGAACACTCTGGGAAGCTGCAGTAGAACACAAAGGCATCAACTGACAGGCTGCTCCTGTTGAAATATAACAGGAAGATATTTGAGATCACACTTGAAACATGTCCTAATTTTTCTTTCTACAGCACTAACCATAATTTCTATGACAAAATGAACCCCATCATTTTGTTCCTTTTTAAATTAAATGTTTTAAGTGTTACCAGTTTATTCCAATCAAGATGGCTTCAGGTGTGCCATACTTTTGTCATAAGTAAGGCTGTTAGCACTCTAGTTGTTCTTTAGAACACTCTGGGAAGCTGCAGTAGAACACAAAGGAATCAACTGACAGTCTCTGCCCTTGTTGGATGTACATGTTTTACTGAGAATGTCAGACTTCATTCTCACATGACTGAGAAAGATAATGTGAATTTACAGAAAATATGCTCTCATTTTAGCTTCTGGAGCACCTTCCAAAACTGTATGGGACAAGCATGTGAAAATAGTTTTCTCTCAAACATGATTCATGATATCCCAGCAGAAGGTTTTTCACAGGGTAAAATCACCTTAGAACACACCACAATTCCTGAAATTAGTATGGTACCATCAACAAATGAATTCTAATGTAACTAAAGTCTGTTATCACCCTTTATAGTTCTCCTTTTGGTAACCCTCAAAATCTTCGATTCACTACAATGCATTTCAATGGGGTACTATCATTTATATTGGTCTCAAGATGGCTGCCAGCAATTCCAGGATGAAGTGCTGACAGCCAATCAGATCTCACGATGACATGTGTGGTTAGGCTCCGCCCAGATATATATGTGTTTTCTTTTTCAAATTTCTCAGGAACTACTGAACGGATTTACACCATTTAACCAAAAGGCACGACTCTGAACCAAGGGCTACCTTTTTGCACAATTTGGTGTAATTCCGTTCAGCAGTTCGGGCTGTAGCTGCCATGAAAGGTTCCTATGGAAAATTGCATGGGGAAAACACATTTTGGGACCCCCCTTTTTTCTCAGCCCCCACTTGACAAATCACCCCGAGACTTTCAGGATAGGAGCGGACCGGAGTGCCCCACGAGTTTTGAAAATTTCGCGAAGATTCGTCAACCGGCGCCAAAGTTATTTCAAATACAATGTTGAGGATTTCCTATGGAAAATAGGTCCTAACTATAACTATCTACTGGCGACGGCCAGTAGATAATATATATATATATTCACTGAAAAAACCACAGGTTTCAGGGACGTTATAGTTAGTTGGACATTTCACTCGTATAAAACCAGAGAAATTCGGCCGTTATAGTTTGTTGAGCTAACTATAACTCGCACCCCAGCAATGCACTGTTGATGACGTCACATATTACATCATTCATGATATGGTCAGTGACATCACTGATGACATCACTGATGACATCACTGATGACATCTCAAATGACATCATCCAGTGACTGTGTGTTTCTGTAAAGTTTAAATATGTTTAATATATATAGGGAAAGGCGTATTGAAGAATGAGTGGGTATATAAGTGTCTGAATGGATGATTTAGTACATGCGTGACTGACTCTACAAGTGAGTGATTAAACGTATCTTACTGAATGCATGGGTTAGTGACTAAACTGTGTGAATGTCTGTATCCGTCTGTTTGTTGCTGTGTAAGTGGATGCATGGATTTGCGAATAGCTACATGAGTGTCTATATGGGTTATTGATTGGTTCTCTGAGTATCTGTATGGCTGCCTGAGTGTTTGTGTGGGTGGGGTGTGTGTGACTCTGTACATAGATGTGTGAGTGGGTGATTCACTGGATGCATGATTTCAATAGTGCATCTGTGATGGACTGCTTGTGTGGGTGAGTGTGTGTATGGGTGTATTAGTGAGTGAATGTATATCTCAGTGGTACATGTGCGAGTAACTACATATGTAAAAGGCAGTATATATGTGTGTTAGAGTATTTAAATGGCTATAAGTGAGAGTGTGTGATTGTGAGAGTGGCTGTATGGATGCGTGTGTGCTTGTATCAGTTATTGTATAAGAATGTAAGAATGTGCTAGTATTTGTATGAGTAAGTGAGCTGGTGTGTGTATAACTGTATAGGTGAGTAAATGGGTGTGTGATTAATTTTTTGCATGACTGACTAGGTGTGTGAGTACCTCTATGGATGAGTGGCGGTGTGTGAGTGTTTATATAGGTGTATGAGTGCATATGATAGTCCTGTACTGAGTGACTGTAAGTATGAGTGACTGTACGGGCGAGTGAGTAGATGTGTGTGTGTGTAGAGCTAAGAATCAGTGAGTGGGTATGTAGTTATTGGTATTGGAGTATGTATGGTTTTGAGAATGGCAGTCTGTAATTTAGAGTGGGTGTATCAAAAGTTATATTAGGGTGTGAGAAGATGCATGAAATTATCACATGGATGATGTCATCAGTGATGTCATTTGAGATGTCATCAGTGATGTCATCAGTGATGTCAATGACCATGTCATGAGTGATGTAATATGTGACGTCATCAGCAGTGCATTGCGGGGGCGCGAGTTATAGTTAGCTGAACTAACTATAACAGGGGAATTTCTATGGTTTTGTACGAGTGAAATGTCCAACTAACTATAACTGTCCCTAAATCCTATGGTTTTTTCAGTGAATTTCAAACGTTTTTTAAATGCTAATTTCTAACTATAACGTGTCTGAAACCTATGGTTTTTTCAGTGAATTTCAAAGGTTTTTTAAATGCTAATTTCTAACTATAACGTGCCTGAAACCTATGATTTTTTAAGTGAATTTCAAAGGTTTTTTAAATGCTAGTTTCTAACTATGCCTACAGAGGTAGGACATGTGAAGAAAGAAGAAAAAACGCACAGAAAGAAGCAAAAGAAATGCAGAAGGAAGCAACAGAAGTCCACAAAGGCGAAGAAAAGTGCAGGAAGAAGCAAAAGATGTGCAGAAAGAACCAACAGAGGAGCAGAAAGAGGCCTTGTTGCAAAATCATCCTGTGCCCACAACTTTTTCAGATGGGTACTGGTGGTAACTGACTCTGACTAACCAGAGCCAGTGCTATGCTAAAAGACACTTAGAATACAGTGAAAACACCTACATACACTAGGGAACACTATGCGTTGGGGTACCCCTGTGATTAGCATGAACTCCTCTGTAAGTCCCTAGTACATAATAGGGTAGGGGGATTAAAACTACCTCTTAAAACGCGCTACAGGGCGCGTTTGCACAGTGGTGAAGGGAGGGGGGCCTGAGGTGACGTGTGCAAACGCACCCTGTGGCACGTTTTAAGTTGCTGGATTAAGTTCCCTTGAATCCTGAGGGTCCCTAGGGCCCAACTAACCCCCCAGGTACCTACAGTTAGGACCACAGAGCTGAGTTGCAGAGAGGCATTCCGAGGCCACGCACCTTTTTTCACCTCTCTGCATTGCAACTCTGTTGTGCTTAGTGAAGGTACCTGGTGGGCTAGTTGGCCCCCAGGGTCCCTCAGGATTCAAGGGGAATTAATTCCCCAACTTAAAACGCACCACAGGGCGTGTTTGTGCACATGTCACCTGAGGCCCCGCCCCCTCCCTTCACCACTGTGCAAACGCGCCCCGTGGCGTGTTTTAAGTTGGGGGATTAGGTCACCTTGAATCCTGAGGGTCCCTGGGGCCCAACTAGCCCACCAGGTCCTTCCAGTAAGCACCACAGGCCTGAGTTGCAACGCCTTTAACAAATTGTGCAGTTGTGTTTAGGTAGTGAAGAGGGTCGTGCTGGGGGTAGTGTTTTAGGGTTTAGGGTAGTGCAGTGGTATTTGTGTAGTGTAGGGGGTCATGCTGGGGGTAGATTTAGGGTTTAGGGTAGTGCAGTGGTGTTTGGGTAGTGTAGGGAGTCGTGCTGGGGGTAGTGTTTTAGGGTTTAGGGTAGTGCAGTAGTGTAGGGGGTACGTGCTGGGGGTAGTGTTTTAGGGTTTAGGGTAGTGCAGTGGTGTTTGGGTAGTGTAGGGGGTTGTGCTGGGGGTAGTGGTTTAGGGTTTAGGGTAGTGCAGTGGTGTTTGGGTAGTGTAGGGGGTACTGCTGGGGGTAGTGTTTTAGGGTTTAGGGTAGTGCAATGGTGTTTGGGTAGTGTAGGGGGTCGTGCTGGGGGTGGTGTTTCAGGGTTTAGGGCAGTGCAGTGGTGTTCGGGCAGTGTAGGGGGTCATGCAGGGGGTGGTGTTTCAGGGTTGAGGGCAGTGCAGTGGTGTTCGGGCAGTGTAGGGGGTCGTGCAGGGGTGGTGTTTCAGGGTTTAGGGCAGTGGTGTTCGGGCAGTGTAGGGGGTCATGCTGGGGTGGTGTTTCAGGGTTTGGGGCAGTGCAGTGGTGTTCGGGCAGTAAAGGGGGTCATGCTGGGGGTGGTGTTTCAGGGTTTTGGGCAGTGCAGTGGTGTTCAGACAGTGTAGGGGGTCGTGCGGGGGTGGTGTTTCAGGGTCTAGGGCAGTGCAGTGGTGTTCGGGCAGTGTAGGGGGTTGTGCAGGGTTGTGGTGTTTCAGGGTTTAGGGCAGTGCAGTGGTGTTCAGGCAGTATAGGGGGTCGTGCTGGGGGTGGTGTTTCAGGGTTTAGGGCAGTGCAGTGGTGTTCGGGCAGTGTAGGGGGTGGTGCAGGGGGTGGCGTTTTCAGGGTTTAGGGCAGTGCAGTGGTGTTCGGGCAGTGTAGGGGGTGGTGCAGGGGGTGGTGTTCTCAGGGTTTAGGGCAGTGCAGTGGTGTTCGGGCAGTGTAGGGGGTGGTGCAGGGGTGGTGTTTCAGGGTTTAGGGCAGTGCAGTGGTGTTCGGGCAGTGTAGGGGGTCATGCACGGGGTGGTGTTTCACGGTTTAGGGCAGTGCAGTGGTGTTCTGGCAGTGTAGGGGGTCATGCTGGGGCTGGAGTTTCAGGGTTTAGGGCAGTGCAGTGGTGTTCGGGCAGTGTAGGGGGTGGTGCAGAGGGTGGTGTTTTCAGGGTTTAGGGCAGTGCAGTGGTGTTCGGGCAGTGTAGGGGGTGGTGCAGGGGGTGGTGTTTCAGGGTTTAGGGCAGTGCAGTGGTGTTCGGGCAGTGTAGGGGTGGTGCAGGGGTGGTGTTTCAGGGTTTAGGGCAGTGCAGTGGTGTTTGGGCAGTGTAGGGGGTCATGCAGGGGGTGGTGTTTCAGGGTTTAGGGCAGTGCAGTGGTGTTCTGGCAGTGTAGGGGGCATGCTGGGGCTGGAGTTTCAGGGTTTAGGGCAGTGCAGTGGTGTTCAGGCAGTGTAGGGGGTCGTTCTGGGGCTGGTGTTTCAGGGTTTAGGGCAGTGCAGTGGTGTTCGCGCAGTGTAGGGGGTCGTGCTGGGGCTGGTGTTTCAGGGTTTAGGGCAGTGCAGTGGTGTTCGGGCAGTGTAGGTGGTTGTGCTGGGGCTGGTGTTTCAGGGTTTAGGGCAGTGCAGTGGTGTTCAGGCAGTGTAGGGGGTCTTGCTGGGGCTGGTGTTTCAGAGTCTAGGGCAGTGCAGTGGTGTTCGGGCAGTGTAAGGGGTCTTGCTGGGGCTAGTGTTTCAGGGTTTAGGGCAGTGCAGTGGTGTTCGGGCAGTGTAGGGGGTCATGCTGGGGTTGTTGTTTCAGGGTTTAGGGCAGTGCAGTGGTGTTCGGGCAGTGTAGGGGGTCGTGCTGGGGCTAGTGTTTCAGGGTTTAGGGCAGAGCAATGGTGTTCAGGCAGTGTAGGGGGTTGTGCTGGAGGTCGTGTTTCAGAGTTTAGGGCAGTGCACTGGTGTTCGGGCAGTGTAGGGGGTCTTGCTGGGGCTGGTGTTTCAGGGTTTAGGGCAGTGCAGTGGTGTTCGGGCAGTGTAGGGGGTCTTGCAGGGGGTAGTGTTTCAGGGTTTAGGGCAGTGCAGTGGTGTTCGGGCAGTGTAGGGGATCGTGCTGGGGGTGGTGTTTCAGGGTTTAGAGTAGTGCAGTGGTGTTCAGGCAGTGTAGGGGGTCGTGCTGGGGGTGGTGTTTCAGGGTTTAGGGCAGTGCAGTGGTGTTCGGGCAGTGTAGGGGGTCGTGCAGGGGGTGGTGTTTCAGGGTTTAGGGCAGTGCAGTGGTGTTCGGGCAGTGTAGGGGGTCGTGCTGGGGGTGGTGTTTCAGGGTTTAGGGCAGTGCAGTGGTGTTCGGGCAGTGTAGGGGGTCGTGCTGGGGCTGGTGTTTCAGGGCTTAGGGCAGTGCAGTGGTTTTTGGGCAGTGTAGGTGGTCATGCTGGGGCTGGTGTTTCAGGGTTTAGGGCAGTGCAGTGGTGTTCGGGGAGTGTACGGGGTTGTGCTGGGGCTGGTGTTTCAGGGTTTAGGGCAGTGCAGTGGTGTTCGTGCAGTGTAGGGGGTCATGCTGTGGATAGTGTTTCAGGGTTTAGGGCAGTGCAGTGGTGTTCGGGCAGTGTAGGGGGACGTGCTGGGGCTGGTGTTTCAAGGTTTTGGGCAGAGCAGTGGTATTCGGGCAGTGTAGGGGGTCGTCCTGGGGGTGGTGTTTCAGGGTTTAGGGCAGTGCAGTGGTGTTCGGGCAGTGTCGGGGGTCTTGTTGGGGGTGGTGTTTCAGGGTTTAGGGGCAGTGGTGTTCGGGCAGTGTAGGGGGTCTTGCTGGGGGTGATGTTTCAGGGTTTAGGGCAGTGCAGTGGTGTTCGGGCAGTGTAGGGGGTCTTGCTGGGGGTAGTGTTTCAGGGTCTAGGGCAGTGCAGTGGTGTTCGTGGCAGTGTAGGGGGTCGTGCTGGGGGTGGTGTTTCAGGGTTTAGGGCAGAGCAGTGGTGTTCGGGCAGTGTAGGGGGTCGTGCAGGGGGTGGTGTTTCAGGGTTTGGGCAGTGCAGTGGTGTTCGGGCAGTGTAGGGGGTCGTGCTGGGGGAGTAACATGTAACTGAACGAAGTGG